>VXAZ01005757.1:982471-1237913 GCA_013399875.1 Gymnorhina tibicen
CCCTGCCCCTGCCCCTGCCCCTGTCCCTGCCCCTGCCCCTGGCTATCCCGGCCCGCGCGATTTCTGTTTGAATTAATAAAGCAGTCGCGGGCCGTATAGTCTTCGGGTTATTCCTTCTTTTGTGCCTCATAGATTTTCTCTCAAAGCAGCTAAGAAAGGACAATGGGAGTTCAAGGACTTTGGAAGCTGCTTGAATGCACCGGAAGACCCATAAACCCAGAAACGCTGGAAGGGAAGATTCTTGCTGTTGGTATCCTTTAAAAGTAAAGCTGGGGAACCGAAGTTGCAAGGGAGATTATTTTAACTATTTCCCTTATTTATAAGTGACTATTTTTTTTTTTTTTTTTTAATTGCTGTTACATTTAAATTGCCAACATTTTGGTAAGTGGCTGTTTTGCTTTATAATATGTGACATACTAAGCCTTTTTATTTTCATCTTTTAAAAAATAGGCTTTTTTTAATAGGTTCCTTATACAAGTGTTGGTCTATAGAATTTTGCGCTTTATAAATAAATGTGCTGCTCTCAGTAGGACTACAAGATGAAAAAGTTTTTTTCTTATGCATTAGCTTTCCTATCTGTATACTGGGTTAAATGCTGGAAAGATGTGGAAGCAAGTTACCCTTCATTTACCTGTAAAAATAACTGGGGAGGTATTTGCTGCACTTTTGCTTCCACTCTGCTTTTTGTGCAGGGCAATAGGGGCAATGATTTGTTCTTCTTCCAAGTTCATAGATAGCTATTTGGATAATCTTGGTTTTGATAAGACAAGCCTGGAGCCGTGGGCAAAAGCCACTCAGTCAGATCTGTGCACTTAATAGGAACTCCCAATGTGGTATATGTGTAAGAGAGCACATTTTTTCCTCTCAGCGGGTCTTTAAGATATCAGTATTTGGTTGAACCAAGCAATAAAGGGAGCCAGAGGTCATGGCAGTGTTTCTGTACGGAATTCTCACCTCCTCACTCTGTTCCGTCGACTCTGCAAGTTACTGTTTTTCCGGATTCGACCTGTCTTTGTTTTTGATGGAGAGGCACCTCTTCTGAAGAGACAAACCTTGGTAAGTACCCTTTTGAGTCACTGCAATGCAAAAGAGGATGTTTGTCTGCTGATAGTAAGCAGCCGTTTTCAATGTCCTTCCTGTTGTTCTGTTTATACTTCTGAGCTGTGGGGGTGGAGGATTGAAGTCCACTGCTCTGCAGGTGTCCTTTGCACTCCCAGCCTGGGTTAGCTCTTTGGAGCATGCAGCAGCTCTCTTTTGATACAGGCAGGTTTGATTGGCGTAGGAGCCAAGTTGCAGAGAATAGATGATGGCACAAGCCTGGCTTGTGCTCCAGAATGGACCTAAACTCAGCTCTTGTACCGGGAAGCTGAAAGCTGTTCCTGAGTCCCACAGAGGAAACAGCCATATATTTAGAGGCTCTGAAGGCTCTGTCCCCCTTGTTGTATGATGAGTTAGGAGTAGCTCCTAGGCTCAGCAGACAGAATTTTAATAGGGATTCACTGGATGTGCATCTTCACCATCCAGCAAAATCTTGTTGGTGTTAATCTTATTTTCATAGGCTAAGCGAAGACAAAGAAAGGAAATTGCCATCAATGATTCCAGGAAAACTACAGAGAAACTCTTGAAAACACTTTTGAAGAGACATGTTATCAAAACTGCTCTTACAGGCAAAAGGCAAGAATAAAAATTATTTTTCCCTTGTTATAAGTGACAGTAAGTCTTTTTGAAGTTGTTAACTGCTGTTTCATTTTTTTCTTTTTTTTCCCTAAGCAATGAAGCTTTCCCCAGTATTACACAAGTTCGAAGAGAAGGAATTGATGATATGTATGTATTGCCTGCTTTAGAGGATGAAGAGAAGAATAGGTAGGTAGAATTAAGAAAAATAGCTTGAATGGCTTTTAATAAACTCGGATAAAAGTATAAGCCACATTTTTTGATGCTGATGAAAGGCCTTTGACCTATGAGACACTGTAATATATATATATAAAGTATATTTCTTTAATTTATATTTTATTTCAGTTTCTTTTTGGATACAGAAACCTTCTAGTTATTTATGGGAAAGTAACAGAAGAAGCTTTCAGCCCACAGATTAAATTTCTACACTGGATTAATGTTTAAGGATGAAAGTTTTACCTCAGTCTCTGTGGCCATGTCTGTACAACTAAACAGGACTGACTGACTGTTCAAGCTTGGGTGGCTGCTGCCTGTGTGGCAGCTTGATTCTGTTTTGTGTTGACACGTTCAGCAGAGGCAGGCTTTGTCTGTACTTGTCTGTACTTGTCACACCTGTGACATCTTCTTAAATTTAACACCAAGTGAGAACGTGAAGCTGCCGTGTGGGTCACTCTTTGCACTTCTGACCTTTTATATACTTCAAATAAGTAAGTAGGAATTGACCAAGTAAGAATTGTGTCATGATCTAAACAGCGGCAGTTATCCCGATCGAGTTTTACCTGACATAAGTTTGCCTTCTTACTTTCTGTTCAGATCTTTTTGACCTGTGTATGTATTTGTATGTGTGTTTGTATGTATATATATGTTTGATGATGTGAATTTTTGTACTTAACTAGCAAAGGGATGACTAATGTCTTTTTGCTTAAAATAGAAACTTTCTTTTCCTGGGTAAGTATCTCTACCTTTTGTTTTCTCTTTGTGATTTTTAGCTCAGAAGAGGAGGAAGAAAAAGAATGGCAAATGAGAATGAGCCACAAAAAGATGTTGCAAGTAAGTGCAACCTAGTTGCCTTGCTACTGTGAGCAGTTCTCTCATTCATGTGCTGTGCTTAAAAGACGGAACAAAAAGCTTAAAAAATCCAACTGTTTGGAGATATAGGTCTTACTATAGCATTATTTATAAGCAAACAAGTTAACCTTCAGTACTCTAAGAATTCCTAATGAATTCTTAATGAGGAAATATAAATGTAATTTCTCCATTAGAATACAGCAGAATAGAAAATTCTTATGGTATTCTTTCTTTTTCTTTTTACTACTTCCTCTGAACATGTGGAGAAGACACTGGTTTTTGTAACAATGCAGGTGAAATGCATGCATTTGTGCACATGTGTATGCACGTAAAAGACAGCATATTTAACAAAATTCCTATGCTTCTCCAAATATGAACTGATGTTGAAGCACTTCAGTCCTTGAGTTTTCGCAGATAAATTCTGTATTTGCTTCTGATGTGCTGATCTGATAGGAAGAGGAGAAGAGAAATATATAGCCTAAGAAGAAGATATAATAAATAGTAAAATTATCTCTGCTTTCATCAATGGAAAAAAAAAAGAAAAAGCTCTTGGAGAGATTGTTTGTCTTTGAAGCAATTCTCATTCAGAAGGAGAACCTCTTTAGAAGGATAAAATCGGAGTAGCTGAGGCTATATGACCTGCTTCTGTGATTTATACTATGTATCTTTTTGTAAAAAGAATAAAACCAAGTTTCTCTATATAGTATAAATCAATAATGAGGTACTTAACATTATTTTAGTACACAGTAGTTACTTTTTTTTCTTGTTTTCCTCACCATATGGGAAGTAGCAACAAAGTTCTTGTGGGGGTTTTTTTGTCTTTTTTGGAATGATGCTCTAAATATTTTATTATTTTTGTTGGGCTGTAATATAAAATAGGTATTGTTGTTTTCATTTTTATAGGAACAGTTATGTGAAAATCCTTATTCTGTAGATATTGAATCAGAAGATTTCCACAAGCTGCCTCCTGAAATAAAACATGAGATCTTGACTGATATTAAAGAACTTACAAAGCGAAGAAGAACGTTATTTGAAGCAATGCCAGAGGTAATATTTAAAATAGCTTTCAAGGCATCCAAATGGAGCTATTGCCATTAATGCAGATGAAGAGAGAGTACTACCTCTGGAAAGATTTATGCCCTGGACTATTTAATAAAAGATGTTACCTTGAGGAGAAAAAAAATCCGATGAGATAATGACTCTTAACAGCCTTATCTCTTGATCTCCACTAAAATTAGCAGAGCTAATTCCATTTGGCAAAAATGTTAAAAATCATGCTGTGTTTCATGCCTCATCAGCATGATGCCTAAGATTGCATAGCACGCTACTGGTGTGGATGAACCAGGCAGAATGAACACGGCTTGGATTCCAAATCCTGAGGTTGTTAGAGGAGCTGGCAGCTGGGAAAAGGCTTTTGTAACTTAGGCAGATGTGTTGAAGCTGTTCAGAGACAAATGGGGAATCCCATAGTGCCACTTCTACAGTGAAATCTTGAAAGCCCAATATATATCAGATCAAATGATGGCTTGTGTCCAAGTGTAAGCTAAGAACCATCATTTTTAAATGATCCACATGTGGATTCTCTTTTAATTGCCTTTTTTTTAAGGTGGGGGTGAGGTCTGATAACCAGCTAAGTTTTGTTGGTTACAAAATTGACATCTCCTGTTTAGCCAGCACTCGGAACTACTGGTACCTTTTAGAATTGTTGTGTGTTGCCAGTATAGTATTGCTGTTGCTTGGGAGTGCGGCAGCCAGTGAACGACAAATGTTAGCTGCTTAAAGGAACTCTTGAAAGAACTCCCACACTCTTCCAGAGTGTGGGAAATGAACTTGCTTAAAAGGGGTGTTTTATTTCAATTGACTTGTTTGTTTTGTTTTGTTTTTTTGTTCTGTTTTGTTTTTTTTGAGGACTCCAATGACTTTTCCCAGTACCAGCTTAGGGGTTTGCTTAAAAAAAGCAACCTCAATCGGTGCATAGAAAATGTACAAAAAGAAATGAATCAACAGCACTCGGGTGAAATCCAAACACAATATGAAAATGAAGGTGGTTTTGTGAAAGAAGTGGAATCAAGGAGGGTGGTCTCTGAAGAGACTTCTCACTATATTCTGATAAAGGGTATGTCAGGTCTTAATTTTGTAAAACCTGTTGTTTGGAGTGTGCACTCAGCAACTGGCAGTTTTAAGAAAAACCTCAATATTGTTTGTTGGTGCATGTAGCCAGTACTTTGTATGAAATGTGCACTACTGTTAATACATCATTAACTGTCATCTGTAAACCTATAGAAAAGTGGTTTATTAATCTTTATATATTGATGTTCATTATGTAAAATGGAATGTTATTATAAAGCAGTATTTTTCAACACAAAGCTTTCTTTCAGGTATTCAAGCAAAAGAAGCTATAAGTAGAGACTTGGAAACTACTGCAGGACCCTCATCAAAAATGCATGAATTGACTAAATTTAATAAAATCAGTGAACCTCCTGCTAATGCAAAGCTGGCTGCGTCTGACAAGATGCAGACAGAGAAAGATGACAGTGTGGTGGCAGCACCCCCCTCTCCTCGGACTTTGCTTGCTATCCACGCAGCCATGGTAGAAAGCAGCTCAGAAGAAGAACTGGATGCAGGACAATTGAACATGGACCAATTTGTACCAGAGGAAGGCAGTGTGTCTCCAAGAACACTGCGGGCAATTCAGCAAGCTCTGAGTGAAGATGATAAAAGGGAGGAAGTTGTTACTGCCACAACTGTTGGAGTGCTGTCAGAAAGACCAGAAGTGAAGGATTTTCTGCTTAGTAGCTCAGATGAGGAAGAGCAGATTGCTGAAGTTAAGGAGGGAAAAAACATTCCTACAGCTACAATTAATTCATCAATCCAAGTGACTATGCAAGATGCTGAATTTAAACAGAAGAGTCAGGAGTTGGAAAAATGTCATATTACACCTAAAGACACTAGTATATCCAGAGATGAAAATTATTCTGCTATTGAAAATACTGGAAAAGGCAAAGAAGATAGAGACCTAGAAGAAAATGATTCAGAGAATCGTGTTGCATCCAAGGACATTAGTATATCCATAGCTGAAACCTATACTGACAATACTATAAATACAGAAGATGTAGACAAGGAAGAAAATGGTTCCAAAAATCATATTTCACCAGACGATACCAGTATATCCAGAGCTGATAATTTTTTTTTAATTGACAATACTAGAAAAGGCAAAGAAGACTTAGACAAAGGAAAAAATGGTTCCAAAATGGACTTAAGGTCTCTGGGAGATAAGGATATGAACTTGTGTGTGCAGAAGCCAAGCTGTTCCCCTGTGCAAACTGGTATAGAGGCTTTGATTCATGCTGAAACAACGGACCTTTCTAAAAATGAGGAAAACTTGAAAACTTCTAAAAATACACAGGAAGTGATTTCACAAACAGCGGAAAATGTATGTGGGGATATTAGTTTTTTTCCAGGAGCAAGAGATCCTGAGGAGGAAAGAGAGGGGGTATCACAGTCCGAAGACAGTGATTCTGATGGTATGTGCTTTTTAATTGTGTAAAAAGATAAGGAAATAGGACAATATTGTATTTGTAGGCATTTGAAGGTAACTTTTTCTCCTAGTAAGAAATGCTTTAAAATACATCTACTCCCAGATATGTAGGAGGCAGGAAGAAAATCTGAGCTATGTTTTTTCCCTTGGTGTCACATGTTATTATTGAAACCTGAGTAAAGAATATGGAGAGTCAGGAAAGCATGTTGTGGACATTGAACTTAACTGGTGTATTAACATAAACATTAAGTCAGCCACTTGATTTATGTAATTTCACAATCCTTATATTTATGTGCTGCATATTAAAAAAAAAGTCACTGCCCAAGTTAAAAATTGAAGAACAAGTCTCTATTTTCCTTTAATAGGAAGCTTTATTGAAGTGGATTCTGAAATCAGTAATGAGGCTGAGTTTCCTACTAAATATGATGAAAAACTGGGTGATGAAATGGCACTTCCAGAAGTGGAGACAGACAGACCTGATGTTGTCACACAGGACTTGCTGAAGGAGTCTGATGAAGTGCAGTTGGGAAACACTCAGAATGTTGAAAGAGAAGCTGATGGTGAAAATGCAGCGGATGAGTGGCAAGACATCAGTTTGGTAACTCCTTGTTTCTTGTTTTGAGCTTGTAATGGAGTGCTTTGTCTCCAACTAGTTGTTAAGGAAAACTGTTGGACAGCTTCTTATTGTTTCATTGCTTTCTCACATATGTATCTAATTGTATGGGAACTGATCTTTCTTTAAAGGTCTCTCTCCCTAAAATCAAAGGAAAACTTCAAGGTTTTAGCACATTGATGACTAGAACCATCTGTGGTCTTACAATTTGCCACATTAGAGAAGCTATAATAACTTCCTAGTGTGAATTAATGGAACATATACTACTAGAATTTTTGTAGTTGGAGAGTTAGTGCTTTGCTTTGCTAAGTATACCTGAATTGTTGAAATGATAAAAATCTTACTTCATATTTTCAGGAAGAACTAGAAGAATTAGAAAAGGACCTTTCTGTTGAGCAGAATGTGCTTCAGTCTCAAAAACAGCAGCAGGAACGTGTTGCTGCTTCTGTAACAGGACAGATGTTCTTGGAAAGCCAGGTAGTATTTTTTGGGTCATTTTGATTTGTTTGCTTCCTCCACCCCAGTCATTTACTCAAAAACAGTTAGTAATTTTGCTTAGTTATAGGTCACCTTTTTTTCCTCTTAAGAGCTTGTTTTCTTCAGTTTGCTTGATTTAAAATTTTGAAAGTGTTGAGGTAATCTTGAATTCCAAAAATTTTAAATAAGTGTAATAACATTATAAAATAATAATGTAGTTGGGATTAGTCAGTATATCTTTTAAGCACCAACTTTTAAAGGTTGGGCCAGTTTGATCTTTGCCTGTTTTTGTGAAAGGTGCAAAATGAACAAAAAAATATTAGGAAGCTATATTCAGCAGCAGAAAATGGATGCAGTTTGTGTGTTAGGTAAACTGTGATTTCCCCTAGGGATTAAAACATAAGAAATTACAAGAAGTCTGTATAGTTTATGCCCTGAGTAAGCAATTTGAAGGAGCCTCACCAGTAATGCCCGAATATGCCTCTTACTTCTGTGTCAGTGTTTCAAGGTTAATACAATGTGTTTGGGTTAATAAACCCATAATATAGTAGACTAGTGATAGTGTCTGTGATGTAATAAACTTATCCTAACAAATTAATTCTGAGAAATATGTAAATGCTTGTATTTTTCTCTTAACAGGACAGTTTAGGTAGTTTTAAAATGATATTTTAATCTTGGTTAAATATTTGCACATACTTGTTTCTTCAGGTGATTTTTTTGAAGGCCAGTAGATTGCTTTTGTAGTATTAGGTGCCATGTAATTGTAGGCACACCGTTATAATTGTAAGTCTTTTGATCTTGTGCTTTTATTCTTAATTACAGTAAAGATTTAAAGTCTTGAGACTGATTCTGTCCAGCCTCAAAAGCCATCTGAGTGAAGAACATAATCCAGATTTGTGTAACTAGCACAAATCTGTAAACCTAGTGCATGTGGGATATTTAACTGAGGTTAAGTAATGTATTCCATAAAAACAAAGATGCATCAAAATAGAGGCATATCAAAATGCTATCCAGGGAATGACTAGTCTTCCCACTGTTTCCTGCTTGATATGAATGTTTCTCATATGCTTTCATACTACTTCCTTAGAGAAAGTGATGACCAAATGTTTTTTTAAATATGATTTTTTTAATTTTACTTTTTATATTTAACCTGCACCTTCCTTTCATGGAGCCCATATAATGGTAATGCACGGAGTTTTCTCCTTGCTGTGCAAAACAATACTTAAGTATGCTTGTGTAATTAAGATAGCAGATTCTCAAGCTGTGTGGTAAAAATGTGCTTAAGTAGTGCTTGACTTATATGGTACTGTCTGCCTGAGAGGAGTTGAGTGGGGATTCCCCCTTGACTTAACTGAGCTTAGCACTTTTTACCGGAAGTGTAATATTTGTTGTCAAATATTAAATAACTCCCAAGTGTGAACCTAGCAGTTCTGAGTCAAGCAGAAGTATATTAGAAGTTAATTCTTTAGATGAATTATTAACTGTTTTCCTTCCATCCTACAGGAGCTCCTCCGTCTGTTTGGCATTCCATATATTGAAGCTCCGACGGAGGCAGAGGCACAGTGTGCCGTACTGGACCTTACTGATCAGACCTCTGGGACAATCACCGATGACAGTGATGTTTGGTTGTTTGGTGCACGACACGTTTATAAAAATTTCTTCAGTCAGGACAAAGATGTAGAATATTATCAGTATGTTGACTTTCAGAACGAGCTAGGTAAGCCTCAGGTATTGATTTGTTAAACAGAGTCTTTAATAAGACAGCTCTGTCATCTGTCGCTTTGAAATTGTATTTTCTACAGAATTTTGTGTCTCTTATTACAGTGTCTGTTCTTTGGAGAGTCTCTAAAGCCATTCAGTTAGGTTGCTGTTTTATTGCCAAATGTCCCCCCTGAATTTGCAGACACCTGCGTTTAATATACTGAGTTAGTGGGATGATCATCAAGGCTGGAGATATGGACTATTATACCAGTTTCTGGGTAAATGTTAGCGTGACTTTTCTGGTGTGGTGGGAAAATGATAGTCAGGTGTCATCAGATTCCCAGTCTTCTGGAAATGGAAGTTAGTTTTGGACATACTGAGATGTAATATATTAAAAGAGGATCTGGAATATATGTAAAACATTTTTCACGTAGTTGACACTGACAGATTTTTTTTCTTCCTTCAGATTGCTCTTGAACTAGTCTAACCAAATTGTTGCCAATTTTGTTGAACTACTAAGCTTCAGTGTCACACAGAGTATTAGGCAGAATATGAGCTAATTTAAACTTGTTATTATGTCTTGAGCAGAACTCTTTTAAAATCAGTTTTGACATGTTCAATTTGAGGGACTATAGACTTTGAAATAGTATTTTAATGTCTTTAGCATGTAAAATTTCATAACATTTTTGTATGGTGAAAACTGTACCTTTGATTTCTTCCAGCAAATTGAATGAAATATTTTTCCCCCACTTAATTATGCTACTGTGGCTTTACTGGAAAGGATTGCTGTAGAAGCATGTCTGATTTTTAACTGGTTTTAATGTCATAAGCCAAATCTTTTATTTATTATTGGGGAAAAATAGTCATCATCAGTCTTTGTCATATTCCTCTGCAGTCTTGTGCTTCTCCTTCTTTCCCATGCATTGCAGAAATTCTTTCTGGACAGCTGATGCATGTTGTGACTAGCATGATTGATGGTCTTGCTTTGTGTGTTTATACTCACATCCCTCCTTTTCTGTTTGGAATTTTTTAAAGTTATTTTTCTCAAATCTAAACTCTTGAAGCTGACTAAAAATCAGCCTGGTTGCCTCAGACCTTATAGCCTATCAAATAGAAGTGGTCAGCTGAGTTCTTCCTTCTTTCTGGCTGTTTCACAGGCTTTTCTGGTCTACTTAATAACTGTACCAGCACAGAACAAAAGGCTCCCAGCCGGGGAACACTTCTAGGAAGCAGAGGCATTGATATTATGAACTAGAATTCAACCAGAATGTTTTTATTTGATTCTGGCATTACTAAATTCAGGTCAGCATTAGCTGAGAACAGGACAGTAACTGGATTAAATAAATGTAAAAACAAATCTCTTAACAATCCTGAATTTTGAAATGACAGAATCACAGAATTATTTAGGCTGGAAGAGACCTCTGATATCATCGAGTCCAATGTTTGTCTGATCCACCACCTTGTCAACTAGACCATAGCACTGAGTGCCACATCCAGTTGTTTCTTGAACACTTCCAGGGATGGTAGCTCCACCACCTCACTGCACAATCCAGTCTAATGTATAACAGTCATTTCCATGAAAAAATTCCTCCTGATGTCCTGTAACATTTTCATTTTGGCAAGATGTATTTGCCAAGTTAGCACAATTATTGGTGCTTGAGCTAGCAGGAGCATATTGATACTGCTCCAGAATATAATTTAGCAAATTCTGATGTTGAATTAAATACAATTTTATGGAGTTAATGCCTTTGTGTTCCTTTCAGTTTTTGCCTTTCAGATAATTTTTAATTTGTTAGATAATAAATGCTGAATCTACACACTTTCCTTTTTCAGGGTTGGATAGAAGCAAGCTAATTAATTTGGCATACTTGCTTGGAAGTGACTACACTGAGGGCATCCCAAATGTTGGCTCTGTAACAGCGATGGAGATTTTAAATGAGTTTCCTGGGCATGGCTTGGAACCTCTCTTAAAATTCGCGTATGTTTTGTCATGTTTTGCTTTTTTGTATCTCCATGTTGTGCCTGTTAGTGAATATGCTTTCCTGAAGCTTAAACATGCAGCAAAACATATGACCATCATGGAGCATCATTAATGGGACTAAGCTGTAAAATGACTCCGTTATATCACTATTTGGAATGACAGGTAGATAAGGTGATGAGTTGATATAGCAATCCCAGTGAGACAGACGAAGACAGCAGAACAGCTGTAAGATTGTGCATCTGCCTCAGAGTTCATTGGAGAGCTGGATCCATAGTGGAGCAGAGGTTCATTCTCCCTGTGTTGGTGAGAGGTTGCTATAGCTTGCTCATAGAGAAAGGGGACTTGAGTGAGGAATGGATGACCTGGGAAGCAACAGGCAATTAGACTGTGGGCAAGAACAGGATTTGAAGAGGGCCAAGGCAGCTGTATTGGCAATGACAAGGATGGTTAGAAGTCTTTTTTTTCCTCCGTTTCTTTTCCTTGTACCAAAAAGCCTCCAAAAATGATCATTGTGTGTGGAACAACCTCTGCAAGTGAGGCTGAAGTTGGGGCCTTCTGTTTAGCAGCTTATGAGAAATCCAGGTGATGTTTGCTACTGTGGCTTACGATGGCTGTATTTAGTGTGTATGTTTTGTCTTTTCTACTTTCAAGATTATTTTTTGGCCGTCCTTCATTTGGAAATTTTCTACCTCATCTCTTGTAGTAACTGAAGTAGGGAGACTAAGGCGATTGAAATTAGCATGGTGGCTCTTGGTATTTCAAATTTTATTTTATGAGGCAAATTAATAATTTTCTCTGTTTTTCAGTGAGTGGTGGAATGAGGCTCAGAAGAATAAGAAACTGAGGCCTAATCCACATGATACCAAGGTCAAGAAGAAGCTGCGGGAGCTACAGCTTTATTCAGGTTTCCCAAATCCAGCAGTGGCAGAAGCATACCTGAAGCCTGTGGTGGATGAGTCAAGGGGTTCATTCACCTGGGGAAAGCCGGATGTAGAGCAGATCAGAGAATATCCTTTTACTTGTTAGGTAAAAGTACTCAAAGTTCATAAGGAGTCAGTAATGGAGTGTCAAGTTCTTAACATCTCTTTGCCCAAGCCCTATCTGTATGTGCTCCCCTAAAATGATACCAGCTCTGGAATGGAAGGGAATGCAGCCATGCCTGTGTGTGGCACTCAGGGCTGCTCTGCCCTCCAGAGAGAGTGGGCTGCCTCACTTTGCATGCATGGAGAACCTTGTAGCTGAACTGACTAGTTTGTTGTGGTGTTATATTTCTCTAACTGCCCTGTTCCTGTTTCTCTGCTTAAAGTGGGATTGTTTGCACACTCCCTATGTATGTTTGCCATTTCTCTCAAGTGAGTGTCAAAGCCTAGACAGAAATGGTGTTTCAGTCTGCACTTTATCCCTAGTTATTCCCTTCATTTCTTCCAATAATGTCTACTTTTTGCTTCTGTTGCAGTCTGAGCTGCAGGTAACTGTTGAAAAGTAGATGGCAATGAATGCAGAGCTAATAGTGTTTTAAACAGTAAATGAAACTTCTAGTGGGTGCAAATGTAAAAATAGAGTTTGTTCATAGGCACTACCATTTAGCCAAAAAAAGCTGTGTTCACTAAGACATGCTTTTAGAAATGTTGATAATACAGAAACTGCAACTAATGGAGATGTAGCAGTGTGATTGTGATACGTTGTTTTAACCAAGAGTCTTTTGTCTGATTTTGTAGTAGAAAAAGCTTTGAAGTGGAGCAACTTTCCTCCAGACATTGTTTACTTAAGAGATTTTCATTTTATGTGTTTACAAAATACCAGTAATAGCCATTTTGTAAATTTCCTTAACTTTCTGCACATTCTGCAAGGATCACTTTGGCTGGACTAGGACAAAGATAGATGGAATCCTTTTGCCTGTGATGAAACAGCTGAACTTGCAGCAGGTGAAGTAAAAATCTACCTTTAGTTTAAGGGTAACTGTAAAATTGTGAGAGCAGCATTTTAAAAAGAATGGCAAGGTTTTCGAGTAAAATATCTTTCTCAGTAGCTGGGCTTTGGTTTTTAATCTTTTTATGTATTTATTTTTTCTAAAGTCACTAAGCTTGCTTCTCTAGACTTCATTTCTTTATGATTTGAGTGTGCTGTGAGGGACTCTGCATAATTTCAATTGTTGGTTTCAAGTTTTCTTACCTATCAAACACCTATCTCAAGTCCAGGCTGCTGTTTGTTCTGGACATAGTGGAAGCTGCAGGTACCTCAAGCAAATTTAGTGCTTCTAGAAGACAGTATGCTGTCTCTAAAAAGTATTTTATATATAAAAGTGCCCCTTAAATTTTGGCCAAGTGATACTGCCCATTTGATGCTGTACACATCCTTTGAGGAGGAGTGCAGACTGAACTGTTGAGCCCATTAATAATATTACTCTAATTTCAAATAAATGTTCTGTCAACTTTAATAACACTTGAAAGTGAATAGTGATGCCTGCTGTGATAGCTGTCAAAGTGGGTTGTAAAATTGATCCCCAATATCAGATTCTTTTCTCCTTTTGCCATACACAAGATAGATGCATTGTCTAAACCAGTGTTCTAGATTCTCTGTATCACTGAAAGGAGCAAAAGCCCTGTAGTTAAATACATATACTTTCAGGTTGACTGGAATATCCTTTGGAAGTGTCTGTCTCTGTTAGACAGTTTTACGGAAAAGGTAGACAACTGGCTTAGTCTATACAAAAAGCCTAGCTGTGGTTGAATAGCACAAATCCATGCCGTATGACAACCACTGCTTCTACTCTTCAGTCTTTATACTGTAGCAGCATGTGGTGCAATGAACTTGAGTCAAAAGCCTGCATGTTCTTGCACTTCAGGCACAAATGGGAAGTGCACTTGGAGCATTTACTTAGTAAACATTCTGCTTTAACAGCTGGAAGCTAAGGATGTGTTTGTAAGGGCGTACTTAAGAGCACTACAGAGATGCTCTGTATCAGGGTTGACAATAGCAACATATGTCTAATCACCAGCAGCACAATATTTATGAAATCTCACTGGAGTTTGCTAATTATTAATTTCTGTAAAGGTTCTTGTTGCCTAATTTATTATAAAGTATGGGTATTACTATAATGATGCATCTTATTGTTCACATCTATGTGCATATGTATTAATTTCATTAGTCCTTTGTCCTGCTTCAGTTTTGGATGTTTTATAATATAGCTAACAACTGAATTCCCATCACAAAAACAACTGTGTTTCTGTTTTATTTTTGATAGACTCAGCTTCGAATTGATTCATTCTTCAGACTAGAACAGCATGAAAAACAAGCTATTAAAAGCCAGAGACTGCGCAGAGCTGTGACTTGTCTGAAGAGAAAGGAAAAAGAAGCAGACGATGAAATTCAGGAAACAGCCACTGCTGTTACAGAGGTGGAACTTAAACAGCCTGGGAAAAGGAAAGGGGAAGATACTGCAGGCGGTGCAAATCAAGCTGCAGCAACAAAAGTACAGAGTGGAAAGAGAAAAAAACATTCAGATTCCAGAAAAGAATTTTTGTATGGAGGTGGTTTTGTTGGAAATTTGCACCTTTCAGAAACTTCTAGTGACTCCTCAGTGGAGGAATCCAAAGGCAGAGATTCAGGCAAGAGCAAAAGGAGGAAAAACATGTCTGCGACAGAGACAGCAGACCATAAAGAGAAACAAGGGTGCAGTAGCTCAAGTGAGGATGAAAACCTGGGAAATGTAGTCATGGTGACTGCCAAACCTGTATTTGAAGGCAGAAGAAAGAAATCACGGAGCAAGAGAGGACTAAGAAATAAAATGTCTTAAAGAAAAAAAATATTAAAAAAGAGAGACTGTCTGTGATTTTTCTGACTTGAGCTTTGTAAATATTCTAATGAATTTTTTATAAAATATAATAAATTATTCCTATTTGTAATGCATTTTGTCTCAGATTTTCTGTCCAGAACTTAAATAGAAGAAATTTTAAACAATGAAAACACTAGTTTTAGCACATTTACTCAGAAAAACCTAGATTGGACCTGATAGAAGTTTCCAGGCTTCAGATTTTAAAATTGAGCCAAAACATGTTGTCCATTTATTTGCATTCTAGTTAAGTTGATAGAGCTGTTAAAATCACCTGTGATCTGTTCCTTCCTTAACTTGAAATTTAAATGAAATTCTGAACATTACTTGGGTTATTTCTAGGTATTGTTGTTTATAAATGTAGAAGAGCTCCCTTTAATTTCTTCTGCAGAGACCCTAATGTCTCTGTAGGGCTTGTTTAGTGTTTTTATACAGTAATTTATTATTTTTTGGTAACACCTGGAAACCCCAGTTGAGGTTGAAGTCTAATTCTTCTAAAAAATGTGTGAAGTGAGAGATGGCTCCTGTCGTGAATTGATTCCAGTCTAAAAAAGAGAAGTCTTAGATACCTGTATTTGTTCCCATGGCAGTGTTTGTGATCTGCTGAGCAAATGGACATCTTGGATATGGAGGAGTGGTATGTTTATATTTATGCAGGGTGACAGCTGTGTCGCGGGGTTAGGATTTTGGGGGTTGTGTACCTCATTACAGTTCCACATTCCAGCGTGAGCACGCATTTCTATACCGCTGTTGCAAAAGCACCCCTGCCCCTTGGTAATTTTTTCTCTTGGAAGAAGACACTTTTGGCTCCCAAGAATGACTTTGTGCTCTTCGGTTACTGTTCGGTGACAGTGAGAGGTTGGTAACCCCCTGCCATAAGCCGTGCCCTGTTTTGTAAACAGTACTCCCGAGTTGGTTACTTTGTTGGTTGGAGCTGCCTTGAGTGGGTGCCTCCTGCTGTTACAAAATTGCTCCCTTACGTAAGGGCCCGTGTGTGGTGCCCTCTCTGTGCTCGTGCGGCAGCTGTCGGGATTTATTATCGCTCCGGTGCGGGGATGTTGGCAATGTGTGACACAGGCTTCGGGACACGCGTTTGCCTGCGGCTGTCTCGGGGGGAAGCCACCGGCAAGATAAGGACTGTGCTGTTGGAGCACCATCTTTGGAAAGCTGCAAGAGATTCAGGTAACATTGACCAAAATGTGGTGGATGGCAGTGGTGTTTCACTTGTCTCTGTCTTTAAATTAGTTTGTATCATTTTCTTCAAACAGCGTAACTGAGCTGTTCTGCCCTGTTTGGTTGCTAGTAGCACTCCTGAATGCCTGTGTTAGACAGCTTGCTGTGTAGTTCAGTGTACCTCGGGATATTTTTAGAATGACATAAAAAATACAGAGGACTGCAAAATACAAAGGCTTTGTCCTTTAAGGTGATTTTACCTTTTATTTTGTCTCATAATGGGAAGAAAATTTCCCTTTTTTTTTTTTTTAATACTGTTGAGGTAGACAACAAGCTGATGAACATGTGTATCATCTTCTGCTTAATATCGTCATAGTTTCTTATGCTACTTGTTATTCTGAAGATGCATACAAAGACTGAATCCCACTGAGTCTCTTTTCTGTTGCCTATCTAATGATGCTGCTATTGCTGAGTTTATGTATAGACATAAATATAATGGCAATATTTTTGTTCTGGGTGCCATGATGACATGTGGAAAGTCAAGAGAGTAAGGTGCATCCTGTCAAACAGGAAAGGGCTGTTCCATACTGTCCTCTTTATCCTGAAGTTTTGAGAGAAAAACCTGCCTAAGACTTTGCACTGTGAGGACAATCTGACATTCAGAATATATTTTTACTTTGATTGCCCTTTCTTTATTTCTTCCTTTTTTTTTTTTTTTTTTTGGCTCCCACTATAGAGAGATACTCTTTTAGTCATTGCCTTATTTAATTGCATCCCTATTGGGTGTTTAGATATCTGTAGATTATTAACTGTATGCTGCCTGTGACCATCCCGGCAAAAATCAGTCAAATTTCCACATGAGACTGGACATCTAAAAATCATATCACAGTATCAAAAATAATCACAACACTGTTTATTTTTTTATTGTTGTGAACTCAGTGTTCTTTCTGATTGTAAAATATCAAGAATTGGAGACTGTTGGTTGTCTGTCTGCTTTTCTGCAGACAGCTGAAAATTGTATTGTCCTCCGTCCCACTTTTCCTGCTACTTTTTTCTCCAGTATGTTCTTTGTTTGTTCATATAGGCACATACACTTTCTGTTCAGCATATTATTTGTGAATCCTGCTCCCCTACTCTCATGTGCAGCTTTTAGTTTTAGGTTTCCTTCCCTTCCAAGCCAATTAATTCAAACAAGATTAGATCCTATTCTCTTTCAGGAATTTGTTTCTACCTTTCCTTTAAATATTTTATAAGCCTACCCAACCTGATTTTAATTGATTCTAATTTTAAAATATCATAAAATAGTTCTAAACATTCATCAAAGCTTTTGTTTGGTTGGTTGGTTTGTTTTTTTTTAAAATCTGTTCTTTTTCCTTTGTGAGTGTGTAACAGTTGAACTAGTTTGCTGCTTCTTGTACTTTTATGCCTTGAATATTGATACTTATGAGCCTTCATGTCTTTATTATCAATAGAAGTAAATTGTAGCATAATACAAGTACTTTTTTTTTAAATGAAGCTTATGTGTGAAAGAAGAAATAAAACAATTTTATTCAGACAAGCTTGTCTGTGTTTCTCTGTCCCAGGGTTTGTGGCATAGTATGGATTTGACATCATCACAGCATAATCATCTACAAAATCAATGGGCCAGAGAACTGGAAAGCCAAGAAGGTAAAGTGTTTCTTATTTCACTATGTTTCCTTGTTACACTTAAGAATATTGTTAAGCATTAGGAATAAAGTGTCTTGCTGACAATGAGCTATCTTGTAATTCATTTTTTTCTGAAGAACTGTGTTTATGGCATTTGTACAGAAAATGCAACACGTAACACTGTTGTAGTGTGCCAGCAATGCACGTGGTATCTTAAGTGTGTTACACCTGCGTACTCTTGTCCTGGCAGTTTCCTGCTGGTGCCTGGCATCTGTCCTCCAGTTTCTTGCCTGTGTCTGCTTCCAGAGAATGAGGCTGTGACTATGCTCAAGCTATTCAGAGAGGTTTGTTTACAGGCTGTCAGTTAGGAGAATTGGTTATTACAAGCTTGGTTTCTGTCTATACAGCCTCAGACCCTACCTTCCAATACCTTCAGGGGCTGTTGGCAGTGTTTCTTCATGGCTGCACATCCTTGAAGATTCTAAAGTTTCATAAGTAGTCCCCTCTTTAGCGGTCACCAGGAGTAGGCAAGGTATTAGGACAAATGAATATGTTTTGGGATGGGATCTATTTATGTTCTACATCTGAGTGCAAAAGCAGGAGATTTAAAAAATAATTTAATTTTTCATAATATTTTTGTTTAAAATCTGAGCTGAGCTGTGGTCTGTGTAGAGTAAGGTAGTTCTCGTCCATGTCTATAAACATTAGTCTAAGAGGATGAGGAGACATGAATGGAAAACTGGACATCCTTACAGTTTTATCTGACACCAGACTTTGGCATCTTAAATTCCATGCCAGGTCCTGGAGGTGGAAGAGTGCTGAACCTGATGCATGGAGATTTGCCAGTTTGATTACTCTGAGCCTGTGCTTTCCTTGTTCTCATCCTTTTTCTCTACTGCTTTCCCCAGTCTTATTTCATTATTTCACCTGCCCAGTCTCAATATCTATTTTCAGGGTTCTTATTCCAGTTCAGTTTGTTTGCAGCTTTCAGTCATAGGATTATAGACTCACAAAATGGTTTGAGTTGGAAAGGACCTTAAAGACCATCTAGTTCTACCCCCCCTGCCATGGACAGGGACACTTTCCACTAAAACAAGTTGCTCAAAGCCCCATCCAACCTGGCCTTGAATACTTCCAGGGATGGAGCATCCACAACTTCTCTGAGCAATCTATTCCAGTGTTGCACCACCCTCATGGTCTGAGAGTTTTATATTTGGTGCCTTCCCCTTTGCTTATTAATTTACTTGTCATATATTCTCCAGTTTAAAACTCCTTATTTTTGTTCATGATTCCCATTACTACTGGTTCTCAGCTTACAGGCTGGTCCTCACCCATTCTGATCATTCCTTTTGTGACTTTAAACGATCAGCTCTCCACACATGAATTGTTAGATGTCTCTTTTCTTTCCTTACATATTTTCTCATATTAGCTTTAACTCTCCTTGGCTAAATGTTTCTGAGACCAGATGCTACCACTCCTGTCCTAATTTCTTGGGATACTAAATTACTTTACCCTAGTTGCATTGTGTAAATTCACCCCAGAATAATTTTATCTCTGAGAAAAAAGGAGAAGAACAAGTTTGCAAGGTGTACTTGTCCTTGACAGTCCATCGTCTCACTTCACTTGGCCATGGCTCGGTTTTTAATCCATAATTATCTGAGAAAATGCTGACCTAGTAACCTTCACGTAACTCCTGACATTTTAGAAGGGACACACTCCTTCTACTTACCCTGCCTGACTGATGTCCTAATTGATGGCAATTCCTGCCATCATCTCAAGCATCTTGGTGGAGTCCAGAAGGGTGCCTTACACGGGACATACTTGGAATGGAACCAAGTGAAAAGCATCCTAACCCTGTAACTTACGATTTAAGCTAATTCAGCTGGGAAGAGGGAGTGATGTAGTATCTCATTCATATTTCCTGGGTTACTTCTAAAGATTCTTCTTATCTCTCTCATTCTCTTCCCCACTGACACTTTTCCACTGACTTCAAAGACTTTGTTGTAAAATGTGAAAAACATCCTGGGACCTGAGTACGGACCTCAAATCTGCCTCTTCACAACTGAGTGCCCAATTTGTAGTTGGACTTTTCCTTGCATGTTATCCTTCTAGCATGAATCTTGCAGTCCTGGTTTCCTGATGGCCCACCTTACTAATTTAACACTTCTCTGTTCTCTTTCTCTCCCCTCAATAAGTAGACACACTTTTGCTTAAGACATTGCTAAACTCAGGTGAAAACTTCTTGTGTATGGATAGAACAGAAGTTGGAGGTAACACTCAAATAATCAAAGCATACATTAACTTTGTAGGGAAGTCTGTAACTTATTCTTCCCTCTTAGCCATTTACCCATCTTCCCCATTTTAACTTCTTTAGCCTTTGCAATAGCTGCATTTCAACAATAAATAATATATCTCAACTGTCACATGAGAAAAGTGGTATGATTACATGGGTTGGTGTCATTAGGTTACTTTCAGGTCCTTTATGCAAAGGAATATTTTGGAAATCCAGAATTATTGGTAGGTGAAAACTGACAGCATTTTCTAGACTCTCCTCCTATTTGTCAGGAAACTAGCTGCCTTTTATAATGTATATTAGACCATCTAATTTAAGAACACAGTCTGCTTTGTAGTCAAAGGGAAATAATTTAGTTATTTTTAGAGATTAAATAGCTTCTGAACCTAGACTGGAGATGTTTTCAAAGACAGACAAACATGATGAAGTAACAAGGGAAGTACTTGGCAAATTTGAATTCATTACATGTTCATGAGATAAAATGATTATAGTATTTCTATTTTCAGCCATTTAATGGTTTTTAGATGACCTGTGACTTGGATAGGGCTGGGATATCAGTTGTGTAAATTTGAAATTGAAAACATGCCTCTCAAGCCTGGGTAAATACATGGACTGGATACTGTGAGCAAATGCTTCTCCTGTTCTTATGTCCTTGTGCTCTGGGCTAAGTGCATCTTGTCTCTTGGCTGAGAAGAGGCTGCCTGTGGGTGGCAGTTTTGTATTTCTGCATTTCTAAGTATAAAGTTTCAAGCATATTATTACCCTGACATGGTATCTCAGACTGATCAATATAATACACCCCTTCATTGCCATTACTTCATCAGGCTGAGCTTGTAATGAATGTACTGGAATGCCTACACTTACATGATGATGTCCCTTTTTGTAGGTCGGGATGAGGTAAGGAAAAATGAACTGTGCAGTTTAGACAAGTACTGGAGTGGTACTTTGCTTTATATTCTTAGAAGGGTTTAGGTTACATCTGACTTCTGCGAAGTCAAGGGCATGATTAGCTTTCCCTCCTAACCCTTTCCTTTAAGGGCCCTTAGGCTGAAATGGAATAAAATAGAAACAAGTGGGATGAAATAAAGATACTGAAGTGATACTGCCTGAAATTTAGGGACTACTTTGTGATTCAGGATCGTGTATGTTTCCATGGAGCCATCTGTAATGCTTGCAGGACTAGGGCTCTGATCCTGACATGTCAGTAGCTCAGTAAAAATTCTGAGACTCCCGAATCCCTTATTATTGTAACCTTATGCAGTTTTAGGATAAGCTTGGTGTGAGCCATTGGAAATATCCATATGGATTTATTGGGATACCTTCAGATTATTTCTATCAGTGGAGTAATGTAAGTCTTCTCCAGTCATCTCTTACAGTCACAGAACTAGCTGCAGGTTCTTTCCCTTACTGATCTTTTTGCAGGTATCCTCTTGACTCTGGGATATATAGATAGCTATAATATATATTTGTAATATAAGCAATATGTATGATATATATTATGTCCACATTATATAAATAAAATACATCTTAAATACTTAGTTTGGATGACTGCATTCCCATGTGTCCAGATTGTGCGGTGGTCTGAAGAGTCCTGGATGTTATGAATGCTTGGAATCTCTTGGAAACTTGTGGGAGTCCAGAGTGCGGGGACTCTTGCATTACTCAGTCGGTAATATCAGTACAGGTAGTCCTCCTGTGAGGAGGCAATTGCTGAGAAGTCATAGAGGAACCATCTTCACAGCTGTTGATGCATGGTATTGAAATATTTGTAAGCTCAAGTCTAAATGGTAAATTTAAAATCTAAACTCTACAGGTGAGAGTATACTGCTTCTGAAGAAGGGAGAATATGTTGCTGTAGGGCTGAACTTTGTCAGGTCAAGTTCATGCTGAAGTCTTGGATTTCATTCCTTTTGCCAGTTGGAGAAAATCCATCAAAGCAGGAGAGAAGCAGAAGATGACTGGATCTTATTTCCTTATGACATTGGGCTATGACACCATTTGACCTCAAGAGATTGAGTCAGGCCAACACTCGAAAGAGACTAATATGGTTTTTCCTTCCCTGTAGGCTGTTCCAATGAATCAATGGGTGAAACTATTGATTCTGAATGAATGTTTCTTCTAATCCACTATCAAAGTACTTGGAGTATGTTTTGTTACTCTATGTGGTGTTTGTGATTTAGTCTGAAAATGGAGATGTTGACTGCTAGTATATCACAACTTTCATGTGGTAGAGTCCTTTTACTTTTTTAGCTACATTTTAATTCAAGTATCTAGGTAGTGGTAACATTTTTTAAAATATAATTTTAATTTAACCCCCTTGTCTTTGCTGCTTTTTTCTGCATTCTAAATGCTGGTTTACAATGCCTGTCTCTACTGCTTTTTCATTCAGCGGAGAATACAATATTGTAGGCAGTACCACTAGTGATGCAGTGAGAGATTTAACATATGCTTTTAACTGATGGAAGGTACCCAGCTGAATTTTAAATTTACCATTTCTAATGCAGCTGTATACTTCCAGGCATGATTTTATGTGACAAGTGGTGTAAAGAGCTGATCATGTAGCTCATTTCTAAATAGGTAATATTTCTACTCATTCTAAGCAAGAAGTGTGCAGATAAAGATTGCCTTCACTGTTATAGAAAAAGATGCTGCAGTTTGCAACTTGTTCCATTCTGACATGGTCTATTTCCTGTTATTTTACTTCTACCCTTCCCTTCCCTTCTTGAAGGACTTATCCACCTTTCTCTCAGCAGAACTCACATAATTTTCTGTCTTTAGGTTTTGTTCTAACATATAAAATTTTAACATTTGTTTAACATGACTTGTGAACATGTCAGCAAAATCCTCTTGTTCCCTACCCAAGATATTGCAGCTTGACACACGTTTCTCTAACTAACCCGTCACTGACTTCACAACTCCAGTCTTCCACATGATTAGTATGTCTCTTTGGAAAACTTTGTTTGCATTTCAGTTGCTTTGCCTTTGAGAATGATGTTTACACTCATTTGATGTGGTTGAAACAGTGCAAGATGTGTCAGCAGTACATGAGTTTTTTCCCTCAGCCCTGATATTAGTGTAATATCAAGGGAGCTCATGGAACATGCTCCAAAGATGTTAGACTTCTATAATAAACAAGCTTTATCTAAAATATTCCAAAGAACACTCTAAGTAATTAACCTATTAGGCAAAAGGTCTTAAGAAACTTGAAGATATTCTTGAAGAGCTTGGGGCATCCATAGATGGTAACTTTGTGTATACAAGTTCAAGACAAAGGAATTCTATCTGTTTCACTAAGAAAAATTATCTCAATTTCTATATGTTACCTGAACAAGATCAAACTGCCTTATTTTATTGTAAATAAGGTTCTAGAAACTCTAGTGGTTTCTGTGTTTGCTTGTGCAAATTAAGGAATAGGCTGAAGGAAATAATTCTGTGTGTATACCACTTCCACGGTTCTCCACATCAGAGAAGAGGAGTGAGGGCAAAGCTATCTGGTCAAACACAACCTGTGTTTTTGTCTTCTTCTGGCTTTGCAAAGAAGGGAGGAGCCAGTCCTGTCAGACTTGTAAGTTCTGATGGTTCAGTATCTGTGCTCCAGTAGTATTGCTGGAAATGCCTATTATGCACTTCCATTCTTACAAGAATTGAGAGCCAGGTCAGTCAAGCCTCCTCTTCTCTTATCTGACCCTATTCTACTCACGAGTCATCTCTTTTTGTCTCAAAATGTCATTAGAATCCATTCACTGACTCATAATTTCGGACTTTTTTCTGAACAAGAGGATATGGACTAATACTGAGGTAAACACTTCTAGGAGAATAACCCCCTTCCAGCTCTTTACATCTGTTATCAAGGAACTAGTTTGATCAAAGTACCAGTGGAATTTTCTTAATGTTTTCAGATATTAAAAGAGTTCATCTCACTTGGATTTTACTTACTCTTACAACAGTTTTTGTGTTGCTTGGAAGATTTCCCACTAGTTCTTTATTTTTCTATTCTCACTGCTTTGAGGGCAGTTACAGTAAAATTAACTTCTTTCCTTTTGTGCAGTCCCACAAGAAGTTGTTCTGAAAGATAAAAAGCAGCAAACAGAGGAGTGTTTTTTGCTATGTGAAGGGAAACTTGTATGAAATAAGTGAATCTGACTAAAAGTCTGCACTCATTTTGTCAGCACTCTGTCAGGATCATTAGCATCCTGCTTCTTAAAAAGTTTCTTCTTCGGGCCTTGTACAACATATGATAACTCTGATGAAACAGATTTTCTTTTTGATTCTTCTTGTCTTCTTAAAAGGAAATAAAATAAAAATAAAAAATTTGTAAGCTTCTCCAGATAAGCCACCTGGAAGATTACCAAAAGGATAAGATGGGCAAAAATTCAAGTGATGTTACTGATCAGCAGATTCGGGATTCTTCTTTCAGGGGTACAGACAGTTTAGCTCAGGAAGAGAGCAGTGACCTACAAACTCTGTTAGTCTAGGTGCCATGCAAACCTGAAGTAGAAAGTTTTCTGATCCTGCAGGGAATAGGTGGGAAATGTTTATTGAGTGCTAGAGGGGCAGCTGTAATACTGCAAAAGTTTTATAGGTCTTCTGGCAGGAGCTTTATAAGTTAAGACTTAATAAGTTACCAGGTTCTCAACAAAATTGGATCCAAAACAGATGTCAGGGGAGGAAGAATCAAGAAAAATGGTTGTAATTGAAAGGTAATAGAAAGAATAGCTTTTACTTCCACAGCTAGTAATGATCACAGAACAAGATCAGACTGCTCTAAGCAATCGGAGAAGATTAAAAGCAGGCTATATCTGGTATGCTTGGAAACAGGATAATCTATTAAATACACTTATGAGATGTGTAATAAGACAGCTTTTTATTATTTCTTTCATAAAAGAAAGATTAATTTTGCCCTGAAGCAGCATTTCCCTGGCACTTAACTCACGTTTGTCAAGAGCTCCCTGATTACAGGCACAGTGATGCATGTGTTTTCTCCCAACTTAACAATAGAGGCTTGAAGAGACTGACACATACTGCTTGTTTCCTAGCATCTTAAAATACTATTGTTTCATTGTTGAGCATTTTATTTTAGTTACCTTTATAAAATTTATAAGAACTGTATTTTTTCCAGTAGTATATGCATGGTGTTATTTTTAATTTTGCTGTATCCCATGATTAGGGCTCTCCCCCCCACCCCTGCAATAAATTCTACAAGTACTGTGGTTGGTTAGTCAATTTTTGTTGGGGTTTTGTGTCTTAGTGTCAACATACCAAGATCAAATATTTTTGGTTTTTCTTCTCTGTGCGCTGCTATTCTCTAGTTTCCTCTGATGCTGAAAGTTGAGTTACAAGCTTAAAGCACTTGCTAATGAGCCTGTGCAGCTTCCTGATGTCTTTTTGTTTGGTATCATCTTTTTCTTTGTTCATCCCTGCTTTTGTTCCTTGGGCCTTGTATCACAAGGAAGGGAGAGAGACTTTGTCCATAAATTATCACAGTAAAAATACTGAGGCATATGGCAAAATAAATGACAACACTTGGGGTCGTTATGTCCTGTGACTGCAGTGATTCGAGGGGGAAGAAAATGTGAAGAATCTTCAGCAGACCAATGTGTTTTATGTCGATGAAAGCAAAAATGGTTTCATTTTTAACAGCCATTTGGCCTACAATTTCCATGCAGATCCCAAATTAATATCTGTGATTTTAATGGCAGCTTCAGGCTTGATACAGAAACTCTGCTTTGGATAAGGTGGTAACCCAGTTATCTAAATCTCTAGCATGCTTTCTGGAAGGTGTAGCTTGAAAACATGTTTGCTTTTGCTGGTTTGCCAACAGATCACAGTTGGCAATGAAAGCAAAATTCCTGTGAAAACTTGGAATGAATCCAGACTTTGCTAAGAAAATGCTCTAGACAACTTCACTTACATATTTTTTTCCTAACATTGCGGTGCAGTTTTGTGTGATGATGGCAAAACAGAAACTAGCTTCGTATTCAGCTAAAAAGGAATGAGTCCTCTCCTGTTAGAAGAGTTATCCAGGATTATGTTAGCTATCATAAATATTCTTCTCTTAGCAACAGGGATGGCATTCAGGATATCAAGCCAACTGGAAAGAATCCCTCTGACATGGCTCTGTTGGGGTGGGTGGATAAGCTTTCCTGACAACACGAGTGCTTTCACTCCTGTCTGTCATAATTTGTGTTGCTGGGATCTGTTTCTCAAGTTTTGTGACAGACTTATAAATGATACTCTGACTCCTTTTATTTACTGTCAAAAAGAACCATAATATGGGGAAAGTGAACAGTAAAAGGATATGGGGAATAATGAAAAATCCGGGTACATACGACCATGAGCGTCTAGACTAGGACAGCTGTTCTTGAAGGGGAAAAGAGGTTTAAAAATTTCTTTTGGGTTGCTGAAATGGAAAGAAACGTATGCTAACACTCCCCTTTTATACTTTTTATGGATTTGGATGCTTCAGCAAAACAGGAAAGAAATTATTTAATCACACACTGAACTCAGGAGAATTGCTGTGTACCATGCTAACCATTAATGGTGAAATGTATTTTTATTCACAGATGTAGTTTATATTCTTGCTTCCAAATCAGCTTTTCAATATGAATTGGTAGTTTCATAATCAGTTCACTCAACCTGTTTAACCTTTTATATTTTTGCTTCCAGGGGAAAAAGAAGATGAACAGATAGTTGCAGAAATCATGGGGAGGCGTTTTTTTCCTCATCTTATAACTCATAAGACCTGGGAAGGCTTTCACTTTGCCGGCCATGAGATAAGAATTACAGAAGCCACTGATTGTTATGGGGCAGTCGTCTGGCCATCGGTACAATATTTTTGTCGTATTGTTATTTTTTATATTTGGAGCCTTCTAGCACTTTTTAATTTGTTTTGTATGATAAACATATTTTGTTATATGTTGTAAGCCCAAGGAAATAATTCTGTGCTTCTCTGTCTCTGTTCTGCAAATCCCAAACCTGAATTTAACCTGGTTTTGTGTGGATTCACGTATCTCAAATCTTACATGGTATTTCTTGTTCATGTCCCAATCACACACGTTGTATGATCTTGTGTCCCCTCCTCACTTGCCAGTAGCTTTTAATCCTATTAGCCAAATACAAGCATCTTTTGAAAGAAATATGGCAGTTTTATGATGATTGCATTTCTGTACATTTTATAAATACAGATGGCTGTGTAGCAGGCAGATCCAGGTTGCGGAAACAACTGTGATACAAGCTCACAAGGTGTTAGTGCTCATAGAAGCTACTCAACCTACTCATGTAAGAAAAAAATTTACCTTGCTAATACATAGACATGGGAAAGCGTTCAGCTGGAGCTTTCAGTTTCTTAAACAGCCAGAAATCTAGTTGGAGAGAACCACTGCCCTTGGCTTTTGATATAAGAACCATCAACACATTCACCATACAAGGAGCCTTCTTCAAGTTTTGAATCTGTACAGTGCAGGAAACTTACTGTTTTGAAATAATTGAGACTGAAAGAAATCTCCAGGGAGGTGCCACGATGCATGTTGAAATTTGTGTCCCTATAGGAGAGACCCAGGATGCTCCATTTCTTTCCCAACTGCATCAGCCTCCTAGGATCATACTATGTTTTAGAAGTATGACCACAGTGCAGTTGAGGATAGTTGTCCTACTCTTCTGTTTTGAAATCCAACTGATATTCCTGGTTTTAGGAGACGTGGACCAGTCATCTGTACTATATGTTTTAGTGACCTCAGTGCATGTCTTCATGGAAAGTTTGGCTGACTACAAATTATTCTCACAAAATCATGGACTTCACTGAAAAACCTTTTTTTTTCATCTGGAAGGGCTTAGCTGGTTTTGTTGTGGAAGGAATACAACCCTTCGATCTCTGCCTCTTAATGTTCTCCCTTCCACTTCCATCTAGCTGTACTTGAAATCTTCTGAAAAATGTCAGCCAAATTTGTCAGGAATGCAGAAACTTCAAGGAAATAAAGTTTCTGCATGTTTCATGGAAAGGAAGGCAGATTTCAAAGTTTCCCTGATTTAACCCTCAGAAACTTTGATTATGCCAGCCATTTTCTACAACAGAATACAGAAAAACCCTGATGGAATGAATTACAGGAATTAATGTAACTAGGAGGAAATCCTAATATAATGTCAAATATAATGACAATATAATGTCAAATATCAGACCCCATCTTTGGGAACCTGATTTTAATTATTCCTGGTTCTCACAGACTGATGTCTATGTCAAAATGCTGTTGATGAAGTGATTTATGTAAGTTCACATTACCTTCTCTCCTGTGCTCTGAATTAAGAGGTAGGAAACAAAACTTTTGTTTGAATTTCCAGCGTGATAACATTGGGTCAGCAATCCTTCTGTTCCTTTCCTTCTCATTCTTAATTGGTTAAAAGCAAAACTAATTTTGCTGTGCCAGAGCAAGCCACTAATAATTGCCTTTCCAAATGGTCATCTGTATTGTGAGAGGATGTGGCAACCATCCTGTTTTTCAGTGGAGATTATATAATTATGAGAGCCTGGGAAAAATATGGAAGAAAATCTGGAAACCATCTTTATCAGAGAAATAAAATTAGCAATTTGTATTTCAATAGTGAACTAAAACTCACTGGTCAGCGTGAGACAGAGCAGAAAAGCTGAAGAAGATTCCTAATCCCAGTTTATAAATACATGTGTAAGGAGTCTGTTGTAGATGCTCTTTGTGGCTATATTTACTATGAAAGTTTGCTAATCTTAACAAGGTAAGCAAATAGAAACTGCAAACAAACTGAACCAGAAGAATAGGGGGTAAATCTATTTGTCCCTTTTGAACCTTAACAGTAATTAATTATTGTCAGAAATAACTGACTGTTGGAAGAACATAACATGGGTTGTTGTGGATTTTCTCTCGCAAGCAGTCCTTATATTGAGATGTTTTTGTGAAGGACACCTTTTATCTCAACCAGAAATAAGTCCAGTTATAAGCAGGAATTGGTGACTGGAATTTTACAGCTCATGTTATGTGTTGTGGCAGATTATCTAATTGCAGTTGTGCCTTCTGGCTGTAATAATTCACAGACCTATTTGGAGACATGTTGTGGCATTTATTTTGTGACCTAACGAGCCCAAAGATCACAGTGAGCTGTGATCCTTTAGGGATAGTGCTTGAATGAATATTGCTCATTTGAAGAGACAACAATTTTTTTTGCATGCTTTTAAATGACAATTCATGTTTAGTAAAGGGATTTATTTCATCAATTTGTTCAATACGTTAATGGATTTCCTCCCCTACAGGCTCTCGTTCTGTGTTATTTTTTGGAAACTAATTCTAAGCAATGCAATTTGGTTGACAAAAATGTGATTGAAATTGGAGCTGGAACTGGCTTGGTCTCCATAGTAGCCAGTTTGCTGGGTGAGTATGTGATATTTCCCTTATGCTCTTGGAAACAGCTCTCAGATGAATAGTGCAGGACAGAGGATGTGGCTTGGTTCTTCTAAGAGACTGTTGTTTGAAAGCTTCCAAGAGCAAGAAACAGTAAATTCTAAAAGGCTTGTTTGGAAACATGCTTTGTTGGGTTTTTTTCTGGGAGTGTATTGATGCAATAGAGGAGGTCCCAGTAGATATGTTGTCATTAACTGTGTTAAACTGGGGATCAAAATAAGAAATTAGTGGCTTCACAGGATGTCAGTGGCAAATAGATTGAGCCAGATGTAGGTATGACCAGTGCATCCCCTTCCTTTGATCAAACAGCTCTTGGATGGCAGGTCACTTTCTATTCATTTGTGTTTCTGTATTTTCCTTCAGCAACTTGGTTTTTCTGCTGCAGACACTGTTGTGTTTGCTCTCATGGTACCCTCTTTGTCTTCAAGAGTAATCCATGTCTGTGGGTTCTGCATTTTAACAGAACTTTAGCTTTCTGTAGTCTGAGAAAGCGTGAGAAGGAAAGAACCTGAGGCAATGCTTAAATCTCATGCTGACTTCTTGGATTCAGTAATTGGTATTCTTCAGTCCCTAGTCAGCCACTGTACTTTTAACCAATGTGATACCAAGATACAGTATCTCATTTCTCCCCACCAGCTGCATTTAGATGGCAAGCTGTAGAGCAGAACTACTAGGAAGCAAATATTTATTTTAAGCACAATGTCTAAGAGTTATTGGGAGCATCTACATTTCTTTATTGCCCTCAGTGAGAGTTACCTGATAAAACCAGTTCCTTGTGCAGTGGCTTTTGTGAATGGGCTACTCAAGTCTTGGTGTATATTCAAATCTTATGTTTGTTTTCTCTGTGTCACAGGTGCCTTTGTGACTGCCACAGATCTGCCAGAACTGCTGGGAAACCTTCAGCACAACCTTCTCCGAAATACAAAGAAGAAATGCAAGCACCAGCCTTGTGTTAAGGAATTGTCTTGGGGAATTGATCTGGAAAAGAACTTTCCTAGGTCTTCCTGTCACTTTGACTACATTATGGCTGCTGATGTAGTTTACCACCATCCATTCCTGGATGAACTCCTCCTAACTTTTGATCACTTGTGCAAGAATGATACTGTTATTCTGTGGGCCATGAAATTTAGGTTGGAGAAAGAGAACAAATTTGTGGACAGATTTCAGACACTGTTTGACTTAGAGATGATTTCTAATTTTCCCAGTTTGAACATAGCCTTGTATAAAGCAATGAGGAAAGGCAGGATGAAAGCCAGACCTTCCAAACTGATGGTCTGAAAGAGAGATACAGGGACGTGACAGTTTCAGCTGTCCTGCAGCTTGTTCTCTGTTTAATAATTTCTGTTTTATTAGCTGCTGACACCTACATGAGTGACATTTCTAGAGACAGGTAAAACAAATCATCAGATTCCTAGTGCATTCCTCTAAATTCCTAAATTCAATTTGCCAACAGTGTTATACACAGAAGAGAGATATCTGTGACATTTTCTTGACTTTTATATGCTAAGCTGACAACTCTAATAACTTTCACAAGTCTTACCATTATTGTTAGGGGTCATATAATGAATATTTCCCAAAGCTTTCAATTGCAGCTTTCAACAGTCTCTTATAAGTTCAAACAATTATTTAAAACTTAAGACTACAAAACTTTGTATTTAAAAGCTTTGGTGTTAAATCTGATATTTCCCCATTCTCACTATCATGTTAATCCTTCCTTTGAATACCCTTAATAGGACATTAAATTAGCTGAAAAAACCTGACCACCTGGGAAACACACTGTTATAATAAAGGGATAGCATATCTTAGTTACTCTTAATTTAATGATTATGCTTCCATTTTTTATTTACATTCAGGGATTCTTCAACAGACAGCTACACATATGAGGCAAGAGGGAGTTAAATGTTTTGTTGCTTGAACAAAGGTCTTGTGTTAGAAGCGTACAGCGTATCACCAGCTGTCCTTTGCAAAGACTTTAAATTCTTGGTCTGGAGGTCTGCTCCTCCAAAAATAGACAGTTATCTGAACCTTAGGAACAACAATGGAAAAAGGACAGTGGCCACCCAGAGAGGAGCTTTGCACTGCTGGCTGCTGGTGGCTGGAGGCAGAAAACTAAACCAGCCTGTCATGGTGTGGCTGGGGCATAGATAGGCTTAGATATTTGTTCGGTTTTTTTACTGTGGGCAAAACAGTATAAATACTTTCCTTCTAGGCACATAGTACTGCATGCTCCTGTTTTCAGTGGCCTATCCAAGAGTTTTCTTTTGGGGAGATAAATAAAATTATTTTTTCCACGCACCATATTTTCTGATTCTGTTTGTAGTTGATTTTGAGGCCTTCAAGTCTCTTTCAGGCTAGAGAAGAGAGCTTTACGACCTCTACTGTAGCAGGCAACTGCCCTAGTAATATGGAGGCTCTGGGGACTGTCAGTATTTATCTTTTTAGCTCCTATTTGTATATTCTCTCAAGGAGTTTTTTATTTTTTATTGTTGATTTCCTGAACATACTATTGTTTTCATCTCTGATTGTGGCAGATGCATGTTACTTATTTACTCTGGCACAGCTGTGAGGCTGAACTGCCAAACTTTTCCATAGGAACTGGGTAGCCTATGTCTGAAAGGAAAGCAGATGAGGATTTGGAAGGAAGGATCTGTTGTTGGAGGGAGGGTTGCAGAGAGAAGGTAGCTATAGGGAGAAGGTAAGATGGAGGAAGAAAAAGAGAATACAGTGAGACTGACTTCATAAATGGTTAGGAACCACAGCACATGGATAGACCATCTTTCTTGCTACTGATTGTAATGAGGCATCCTTGGTGAAACACGGAGGGTGACCCTGGGATAAAACTAAAGCAATCAGTAGCATGTCTTAGCCCAGAGGCAAAATGAAAAGCAAAGGGAGTCAAGTCTATTTTCTACCTCTCCTGCTGAGAGATCACACGTGAGATTTTGGCTTGGAGGTTATTAGAGAAAAATCTAATCCTCATCAGTAAATTTCCTGTGACAAAGTTTGTAGATAGATGTAGCATCCTTTATTGGATCAATCAGTATAGCTAGGAAATTAGACTTTATACTAGCTGACAGGGAGTATTACCCCTTCTTACAGATGTTATTATGCATATGTCCTTAGATAATTATAGCTGTAGAAAAACATGACTGCAGAATGGAAATATTTGGAAATATTTTTTTTCCACATTGTGTAATAGAAATAGTTCCGAGTAAGTGAATAAAGAAACAAACGGGGATCTCTGCATTGCTTGATTTCCTCTCCCTGCTTCCTTCTTAACTTGCAATCATCAAATCTACTGCAGTTGTAACCATAATCTTTGCATCCAAAAGGGCATCTCAGTCTACAAATGTTTCACGGATAAATGGATTGGCACTATAATTAGTGAAATGATCTTGTGAACTCCAAAATTATGATGGTGAAAGAGGAAGACTACAGCGAAATGGTTAAGTATGATCACTTTTAAATAGCTGTCCTGCTGACTGGCCCTCCTGTTTGGGCCACAGACTGACCCCTGCTGAGCTTCTGCTGTAGTCAACAGGAGACGTGTTTGTCAGATGGAGTCAGGATTCAGCACTTTAGGCCCAACAGCTTGTTAATACGTACTGGAATGCAACATCAGTTCTCTTTCTCACAAGTCTGCCTAGCAGTGCTGTGTGAAGCTTCCTGGGAAATTTCTAGTGACTGGCTGCTCTATTGTACAGCCACCTTTTGTCCTCTGGTGTGATGGGCAGGTTATTAGCCATGACCAGTGGAGGGTGAGCTTCTACGTGGCATTTGCCTATGGAGTTTATTAATGCTCTTTGAGAATAAGTCTCACATAAATTTAAAGATCTACTGATCCCTAAAGTCAGTCATAATTTTAATAATGACTTATTCTTTATTTTAATATCTCAGATAAAGGATCAAATTGTCATTCAGTGCATTATACTGCTAATACAAGTGGCATTTGTATCTGTAGTTTCTGAAAGGCAGGGGCCAAGAAGGTCAGTTAAAGCTTCACTTCTAAAGAATGTCGGAGAATCTGCCTATGCTGGTAGGCTTTTACAGTGTCTTACAGGTTGTTATGGCAATCAAACTAATTTGAGAGATAAATTGGGGTGTATGGTATAGGTTCAATCCATTCCTTGGGTTTTATGTATTTCAACGTAAGAACAGCAGTATATTTTAGTAACTTGATGGTATTTGCTAAATTTTCCACAAACAGTATGTTTTTCAAGTGCTTATATTTTCACGAAGGGTTCTTTTTGTATAAAGTGTATGTAGAATTATTACAGTGATTTACTCTGCTCCTTATTTTATAAGTGTATGAAGATTTTTTACAAATCATTGTCTTTTGCCTCTCAGAATTAAAGAAACAAACAGTTTCAACATTGTAGAATTTCCATATGGTCGTATTTTGGTTTTGTGTCTCTCTTGCTGAGTTTCAGTGTTGCAGCTCTGAGTGATTTGGTTTTGTTTGCATCATTACACCCACCCACTTGGGCTTTTACCTCTTATAACAACTGTAAGAAAAAACTGTAGCCGCTGAAAATTTAGAAAAAGAAATTCAAATGACAGTACAGATCTCCTGTGCAAACCTCATTTTCAATTAGAAGCAGTAACGGAGCCCCAGCCTAAGAAATGCAACTGCCAAAAATACCAAAATAACTACGCCTGGCCCAAATTGCAGTTGAATGATGAACAACTTATATTGGCCATTATACAAGCACTAGTCAGTGCTAGGTGAGCAAAAAAAGACCAAAGAATACCACGTGTGTCCTCCTGAATGGATATTTAATGCCAGTCACATTGGGTATGTCAGCACAGGTGACTCAGTCACCTAAAGAAATTGTACATTTACCAAATAACCCAGGACCTTGAAACCTAAATGGATTTAGAAGTCACCAATTCAGCTAACACCCTTTGAACTCTGGAGACCTGAATGGTGCAGGACTTTTCCCTATTTAGCCACTGTTACTGCACTGGTAACCTTGCAGTGATCTCAAGATAAGTTCAGTGACAAAGAAAGAAAGAAGCTGTCAAGATGTCATTGCTCCATGGGTGTGATTAAGAAATTGACATGTTCATTCTTATAATAGATCTGTGACTTCAGGGAAATGTTGTTACACAGGTGTAAAGCAAAGAGGAAACTGAGCTAAATGTCAAGGGATTTTAACCTCACTCACAGGGGAAAGTCCAGTACCAAAGTTCTTTCACAGTAAAAATAACATTTCCTGTGCTCCACCTTGTTTGAATTTGCTTACATTAAGAAAAAAAGTAAATTAACTTTATTATTGCATAAAAATGAATAGTGCCACTCTAGATAAATTATAAACACCCTAAAAATATAAACACTCAGCAATAGGCCAGAATAAAATAACAGTTTTTCCTTTTGCATAATTAAGCCATCCAAACATACAATACACAGGCCATGTTGGATAGTCAGGAATTTTGGAATCATTCATGTTGGACGGCACCTTTGAAGTCTACCTAGTCCTACCTCCTGCTCACATCTGGGCCATATTCAAAGTCTGAACAAGTTGCTCAGTTTCTCCAGTTGTACTTGAAAATCTTGAAGAAAGATTCCACAATATACCTGAGCAGCCTGTTAATTTCTTTCCCCTCACCCCCACCTCACGTATCCAGCTGGAATTTCTCTTGCTGCAGCTGGGCATCTGTCTGTTGTCATTTTGCAGTGCACCTGTGGCTTCATCCTCTCTATAGCCGTCTTGTTATGTAGCAGAAGACAGCTATGAGATCCACCACTCAAGCTGAAGAAACCTAGTACTCTCAGCCTGTGCTTCCTCCTGCCCCTTAACCCTTTTAGTCCTTCTCCTCCGAATTCTCTTTAGTTTGTTAAAATTTCTATTACTAGTGGCTCCACAAGCTGACACAGTGCTGCAGATTGGGCATCATTATGCCACATAGAAGGGCGTCATTCAATCACTTTGAATGATCTGCTGGCCTCACTCTTGCCAGTGCAGTTAACTTGCATCAACTACAAGGCTACAGCACTGTCTTTGTTCCTGTTCTATCGGGATGTCCAGCTCCTCTTCTGCAGATGCACTCTCTAGGTTGCCAGCTCATGCTGGCATGAGTCAAAGCCTGTGCTTTTGCCTCCTGTTACTCTGTTGGACCTTATGTGGATTGTATTGGCCTACTCCTTCAGTCTGCCAAAGCCCCTCTGAGCACCAGCTCTGCCCTTCCCGTTTGGTGTCTTGGCAGCATTTAATTTCAGTTTATATAGTCCATTGTCCATGTCACTGATGGAAACTAATGACACGAGTCCCTGCCATGACCTCACCTGCATCACTCCTACAGTTTGCTTGCTTGGGCTTTTTTTTGTTCACTAGCTTTGAGTCTAAAGGCCCATTCAGTTTTTTAGCCACTCATCCATCCGCATCTCTACAACTGAGCTACAAAGCCTCTATAGGAAAAAAATGTGATAAAGTGATGGAAGAAAAAGCACTGTGCTCTGCTTATCCACAGGAACAGTCAGAGAGAGCATTTAGTTTGTTCAGGTCCTTAGCAAATTTGTATTGGTTGTTTGCAAACATATGTGCTTGGAAGTGCTCTTCCGGGAGGGTTTCTTGCATAGCCTTCCTGGAGGTGGGATGAAGCAGACTGGACTGTGGTCCTCTTGAGCCTCCCTCTAGTTCCTTTTGGATATGGACTAATATTTCCTTTTTTCCTCAGTGACTGGGAACTCTCTGACTGTCACCTTTACGAGTTGATAGCAATCTTACAGTGACATCAGCCAGCTTCCTTGGCATCCTCAGGACACTGCTTTATCCCATGGATTTCTTAAGCTCAGTGTGCTTAAGTGGACCCCAGCTTGGTTGTCCCTACTCTTACTGCTTTCACCAAACTGTCACTAAACAGGGAGATACAGAAATCTTGAGACTTGGCCTTGCCAGTAACGACCAAGGAATGGATTAGCTCAGCCTTTGTCATGTCCTTTTTTTGTACCCTACCCTATTCAGCAGTGAAGTCACATTTTCAGTTGTCTTCCTTTTGCTATTCATGTGTAAAACCCTTCACATCCATATCTTCTAATCCAGCTGAACCTTAGATTCCCTGACTCCTGCACTGCCTGTTTGAGCCATGGCTCTTATCCCTCCTTGGTAGCCTATCCATGTTTCCACTTTTTGTGTATTTTTTCTTTTTTCCATTTTAGTTCAGTCAGAGTATATTCCTTTTCATACATGTTATTTTTTTTGCAGAGTTTTCTTGACTTTCTATGTGTTAGGATAGACCAAACTTCGTTGAGGAAGTTGCTCCTGAAGATTAAATTCTTGATACCTTTGCTCTTCAGGGCAGTCTGCAATGAGATCTCATCTACTCATTACTTGAAGCCTAGTTCTGGAAGTCGAATTCATTAGAATCTCTTTTAATATCATAGAATCTAAGTCTTTATTCTGCTACTTGCCTTCTTCTCTTTTCTCCGACCCTACAACCCCCATTTCAGAGCTGCTGCAGTCAATGTGGCCACAGGCTCTCATTATTTATGAGACCATTATTTATGAGTAGAATATCCAGCAGAGCACTTTCCCTATCTGGCCAGTCCAGCATCTGCACCAAAAAATTGATTTTTGACCCCAAAGTACTCCAGAAACCTCTTGAGTTCCTTGAAGTGTTGCAAGTTACCTTTGCAACATACATCAAGGGACGGTCAAAGTCCTTGTGAGAACCAGGGACCATGATACTGATGCTTCCTCAGACAGTTTAAAGGAGGCTTGCCCACCACCTTTTCTCTACCAGATGGTCTATAGCAGGTGTCTGTGTTGGTCTCCTCTCTGATCTTACCCGTAAGCTGTTGGCTGACCCACTGCCTTATCTGTAGCAGGGTGCCATTTATTTGAATCTCTTCTCACAGAGTACAAATCCACTCCTACCTCTGTCCTCTTTTCTGATCCTTCTTAAAGACCTGTGGATCACAGCACAGCAGTTTTGCCATTTATCTGAAATACAAGGCTCTAAAATACACCAGTGTGACTATGACTGTCTCTGAGGCAGAATGGTAATTGCAAATCAAGAGACAAGTAAATCAGGATCACTTAAGAGATGCTGCAGTTTTAGGGGCTATCCAGGCATAAAGTCCAAATGCATTGAAATCCTGAATACTTATGTCCTAGAAGGTCCATAATTAGATGTATTTTCCACAGAAATTAATTGATTTTTAGAGATTATTAACCTCTAGCATGAGATTGTTACTTTATCAGATTACCCAGATTATTAATTATCAAATGATTATTATTATTAATTAGCTATAGGCCATCTGTCCTCCATGTTATTGACCCTACTCACACTCTTTCAAGCTTGAAAGCAGTTCATAAAAACAGCAAATGTTGTTGCTTTTAGGATTCCTGTGATTATTACACCCCCGTGGGCAGCAATGACTGTTGCACTCCAAGGGGCTCAGCCTTGGCGGCAGAGTAGAAGGGTCATTAAATATTGGCTGAGTTCCTGCCAACAGTCAATCAGTACTGTATTAACTGGTGAAAGTGTATGAACACTCTGGGTAACTGCACAGATGGTAGAAACCATCTTTGTTCAGAACACATGATTTGTCATGATTTTTTCTTCTGTTCTAGCAAAATAAAATTGTTAGCAGTGTTCCCCAAGTGGTATGAACAACCAAAACACATGGCTGTGGTGACCTAACAGTGAAACTCTGGAACATTCTCCCCCTCTATGATTAGCTCGGTTGTTTAGACCATAGTACTAACAATGCTAAGGTTGTGCATTCGATCCCTGTATGGGCCATTCACTTGAGAGTTGGATTGATGATCCTTTTGGTCTCTTCCAACCCAGAATATACTGCTGATTCTGCTGTTGTGCTGCCATAAACTGTAAGAAAGACACATGCCTTCATTCCAGTTTATTGAATCAAAGAGTACGGCTTTGCTTTAAAATGGGAAGACACAGATGGAGATAGATGGTAAGTCTGAGTTAGAAGTTCAGAGACTACAAGCAGAAAAAATCACTTGCTTGCCCATTTCTTCCTGAAATCTGTGGATCACAGAATCACAGCAGGAGTAAGGTTGGAAGGGATCACAGTGGGTCATCTGGTTCAAACTCCCTGCTCAAGCAGGGATAACTGTAAAAATATTTTTAAGTGCACTCCATAAACACAGTTTGCCTCTTTCTGGGTTGTACTCCTTCATCAAAGAAGGAAGCTGTTGGAGAGTGTTTTAATCTGAATAAAATGACAAGCTTTACAGTTTCCCAGACTCATCCGGGTGGTCACACCTAATGTCTGGGGATCTCTGTTAGTGCCCTGTCTCCGAGAAGGGGTGGAACCCAATGCTCCAGGACAGATGCCTGAAAGACTTTGGCTCAGATGAAACAGTGGACACAGACTCTTCAACTTTTACAATCTGGTTTTCTTAGAAGCACAAAAAACAAATAACTTCAGTCAAAATGTGTTTGTTGAAACTGATACGTGCTGTAAACTCACTGTTTTATACTGCAAACGAACTTTGTCAGTAGAGTCCCAGCAAATTCTAATCAGGAAAATTCAAGGGGAAAAAATTTATTAAACAAGCTGTGCACAAGTTTGCAGAGATAAGAAATTATATGAAAATTATTGCTGAGCTATGTAAAATATCTCAGCTTTATTCAATACTTGTTTGTAGTCTAGTGCCCATTTTTCAGTAACCTCCCAGCAGATAGTCTATATAGTAGCCTTAAGCAACTGAATAATAGACCCAGGAAAAAGTTTTATATGACAAATTGTCTGACACAACCTGTGAAGAGGAATCTGCCTTTTATTTAGTACATAAGGATACCCACTTGTAATCTCAGCAGTACCAGAGGTTGTGATAACTGTGGAAATAAAAAGAATGTCAGAGTATAGAAAGAGGAGGAAAGAATAGATCTGGGATACTTTTTCATGTGTGTGGCCTCGTCCATTTTTTTCTGTCTCATAGAAGTTTGATATAAAATGTATATGCATTTTAGAGAGTTATTGGAGACTCCTTGCTGTGTCTTCCCACCTGAAAGAGCTTTGTAATTTGTCATGCAGGGCTAAGCTTAGCCTTGGGTCTCTGGTGTCTGATCCCGTAACTCCTACCTTTCTGGATGCAGAACAATCCAGACACAGAACCAAAGCAGAGATTGTTCCCATCTAGCTCCATGATGAGAAAAAACCTTGAACTTCAGTCGTCATCATCTTGAATAAGTGCCATAACCACTAGACAAATGCATAAAATTCTGCACCACTACTTCCCAGTCTGGATCAAGAGACACCTACTCTTTCTTTTAGTGGGGAAGGAATACATAATTTAAGCAAACTAGATCATTACCACGGTGTTTAAATCCTGTGTAATATAAATGGAGAGATGGAGACACTGATGGCAAATGCATTTGAAGACTCGACAGACCTCTTGAGGCATTGTCTCTCTGCTAATTGTTTAAGGAGCCTCAAAAATAATGCTGAAGGGACTGGATATGTCTTTGCAACTTAGGCAAGCACCTAATATTTCACTGAGATAATGTCAAAGACAAGCAGGCAAATTAAAAAACCTTAATGTCACTATTTACTTATTTATTTTTTATGTTACATTTCTCTTGGTCATTAGAAGAATTTACTCAACCAGTTCATTAGACAGTTAGTGTTTTCTTCCAAGAGGATCTTTTCTCCAGCTAAGACAGCACTTCAGGGATAAGCCTATGATACTAGAGAGAGTTCAGTCTGTTGTGGTCCATAAGCCAAATACTGGATGTCCACAGGAGATACAGATTCCTTATCCATACGAAACAGATCACCATCCCTTGAAGTTGCATCCATTCCAGATAGATGCAGACACCACAAAGTTCCCAGAGAGACTCAAATTTGTGTACTGCCTGAGCAGCAGGTAATCTGGATCAAAGCAAACACTTCAATATATCAAGAGCTGTTAAGCCTTCTCTTCTCTTCTTTCTCTTCTCTTCTCTTCTCTTCTCTTCTCTTCTCTTCTCTTCTCTTCTCTTCTCTTCTCTTCTCTTCTCTTCTCTTCTCTTCTCTTCTCTTCTCTTCTCTTCTCTTCTCTTCTCTTCTCTTCTCTTCTCTTCTCTTCTCTTCTCTTCTCTTCTCTTCTCTTCTCTTCTCTTCTCTTCTCTTCTCTTCTCTTCTCTTCTCTTCTCTTCTCTTCTCTTCTCTTCTCTTCTCTTCTCTTCTCTTCTCTTCTCTTCTCTTCTCTTCTCTTCTCTTCTCTTCTCTTCTCTTCTCTTCTCTTCTCTTCTCTTCTCTTCTCTTCTCTTCTCTTCTCTTCTCTTCTCTTCTCTTCTCTTCTCTTCTCTTCTCTTCTCTTCTCTTCTCTTCTCNCGCCATTTGTGTCTCTGCTGAAACCCAAATCCTATTTTTCAGTCTCTTTTTACAGGCATTCTTCTTTTGAGGGCTTACTGCAACAGGAGGTAGTACCTCTGTTGGTATGCAAGAAGTCTCAGTTGACCTTGTCTCAGCATTTGGAGTTCCTGCCACCCTTCTGCTGTTTCTTCCAATCCAGGTTGACAGTGGCAGGTGCCTCCTCCTTCAGCCAGAAAGTTCTTTCCAGGAAGCTAACAGCCTGTTCTCTGCTGTGAAATGCAATCCCCACACAAATGTGCTGATGCTCTGAGAAGTTAGAACAGGAATCATGCTACCTTTTTGCATGTTTAGGGCTACTTTTTGCCAAGAAAGATGCACAGCACCACCATGGGCTGAGCCTTCCCTCCCAGTGATCAGGGATCTGTTCTTACAGGGGACCAGCACACTAAGCAATGGGTATGTCTGTTGCCAGTGTATTTTCCCAAAGCCAAGAGCACAGTCATAACTGAGCTGAATGGTAAACAGAAGAAAGAATGTAATAATATTTTAATATAACTGGATGTAAAGGTGGGTTTTAAATAGCTGGAGAACATGACTGTTCAGGAAGATTGTATGTCTAAAACGGAAAGATCTAGAAGACTTGGCATCTTGAGGCAAAGATGGGAAAAGGTACTATGATAATTCAAAGTGGATTCTGTCACTGTTTAAGTGACTTTACTGCCTCCCTTTTGGGCATTATGGGCTGCTACTTGGAGTTTTATGATACTATTGGGATGTCTCATTTGGATGACACCTCTGTTTCAGTGTCCTTCAGTCTTTTTTTCAACCAAGAGCCCCCTCCTCTCTGGGGGCTGTGTTGCTGTGAGTCACCTGCACAGTGAATGGACCTGTAGGGAGGCTCTTGACACAAAATGAAGGAATACCTATGCCTTTTAAATATGTAATCTCTGTAGGTACTTTAACACTTGTGCTATCAAGGCCTACAAGGTTTTCCTGGAAATCTGGTGTTGAGAAGGAGGGACATGAAAAAAATGTAGGTAGTTTTGTGGAGGGGAGCAGGAGCCTGTGTATGCAGAAGAAAAAAATGGTTGTGCTACCACTGCTGGTGACTGCATGTGGGAATTCCATTGCACCACTTGGAAAAGGACCAGTAAGTGTTGCTTTTCCATTATTTGGTATTGTCCTAAACCCAGGCTTTTTTCATTTATGCCTACCAACAATCAGGCTACTGACTGTATCAGTATATATCCTCGGAAACCATGGTAGTATTTTAGTAGCCTAGAAACCAAAATGAAGAATGTCACTTACAAAAATGAGTGGTGGGCAAGATGGTATCTCCCACCTCAAGCCACCTCTGAGGATGTTGAGTGTGCTGGTTTGACAATCTGTCTGCACGTACGTGGCACTGTGTGGCAGGGGCTGGTGTCAGAATAGGATTTAGCATACTGTGGGCTATATGAGGAGCTAGACCATTACATCCCTTCTCCCATGAATGTTCATCAGTCCAGCGTGGGACTGAACAAAGCTGTTGCACATATCTGAAGCTGAAATAGGTAAATTTCTTGAACCAGAAAGTATTTAATGCTTAGTATAAGTGATTCTGCACTTTTCTCTCACACTTTAGCTGTTCCTTCTTGTAACTTGGAATTTGCTTTTCCATACTTTATAATATTTGATGGGTTTTTTTACTACTTGGGTTCATGTTTGAAGAGGAGGCATGAAATTTATCCCACTAAACTGTAAATGAAGAGATGTTGCTAGCAGGATTTATAGATAGATAAACAAACTCTGTTTAATTAAAAGCATACCAGTTAAAGAAATGTCTAGATAACGAATACTTTAAACTTCTCTCCTGTTACTTAATTCGAGATAACGATGATAGTTAGTCTTCAGCTTTGATCCAGAAGTGCAGGGATCCAGTTTCGGTCTCCATTTCCAGACCCACCTGTCACACATAGATAATAATCAGGGATAGTTTTACCTTTCCTAAAATAAGTCTAGAAGCGTGAAAGGCTTCTTTTGGCCACTGGAGGTCACTGCGGCTCTACAGGAAAAAAACCCCAACAACAGAAAAATAAGACGCCCCCCTCCCCGCACCAAACAAAACAAAACCCCAAACCCCTAAAAAACATTAATTAACAACTGACCAGGGAAAGGTTTAAAGATTGAGTGTTCTGGGACTTTCTTTACTGTGTTTACAGTGTGAAAACTGTGGGATATAAAACAAAAAAACACCCCACTGAAATATGTGACATATTTTTCCACATTTTTTCTTCAAATTGTGCATGTTTACGATGTATTTTGAGCAAATAGTGTAGGAGTCCACTTCCCACGTGCTCCTCTACATGCTGTGAAGATTTCAAGTGCTCAGTGTGAGAGAGAAGGCACTAGGCTAATGCTCATCCTCTCATCTTTACGTAGGGAAGGATTTTTTTCTGCAACAAAGTTTTTCCAGCCTCATGTGACTGTTATCTGAAGCATCTGCATCCCTTAGCTGGCCACCTCTTGAGGAGACCTATACCCTGAGGATACAGGAAACAAAATTACTGGGGTTTTGTGGTTTCTCAGAATTTCACCTTTGTCCTTCTTTGCCCCTCCAGACAGTAAAAGTGCAGCATCTGCCTCCCAGCAGGCAAGATGACATGCTCAGCCACAGCAAGCCCTGGTGCACCAGGACTTAAAACCAGGTCTCATTTCTCCTGGTTACCGATGCATATGCAAGCAGTGTAACTGGCACTGTAACGAGCACTGAGCTGCCTTCACTGAAACTTGTTACCTGCTGCATGTGTAGCAGCAACACCAAAAAAGACTGCAAAATCTACGGGAAAAGGTGGTTAGACTTTATGGCTTGTATCCTGCCCTGAGCTCTGTGCTGCTGCAGTAGTCCTGCCATCAGCTTTTGAGCCACCCAGTTTAAAGCCAGCTCTAGAAGGATGAAATTTTGGCAGTAATATGCAAAATGGTTTCCTTCAGCAGAGCATTTTAGCATATGCTCAGGCATAGCTGCGTCCCTGACTTCAAATGGTGCATAAGAATATGGTTGAAGAATGCAAAAACTTTTTAAAAGACTCAGGATTTGTTAAATTCTTGTACCAGAATGTTTTCCTGTCACTGTGCAGCTTGGAGATCTGTCACTGGAAGATAAAGATCTTGCCCCAAAAAAGCATCTAGCTAAAGACAGTCAATCAACAGTTAATATGAAAAATACAAGTGAGGGAAAATACAGAGAAACTAAAGATTTACTCCAGTAGATTGACATCTGCTAAAAGCACTGAAGCTGAGGTTCATCCTGTGCAAGGTACAAGCCTCAGTTTCCTTTTACAATTTAGCTCTGAGGGGATTCCCCCTCTCTGCCGCCTTTCAATTGTGCAGAAGGAAACATATGAGTGAATGAGGGTTGGCACCTCCCAACCCACCTTTAGGTGACAGTCATGCCCTGTGGTGACTAAGATGAGCTGTGCTATCAGCAGCGTGAGAGACACGGTTCGGAGCAATCTGCCTGTTTCCCCGGGAAGACGTTCATTGTAAGAGAGGCAAGCTGGCAAACGAACGGCAGAAAAGGTCACAAATGTGCATTTCAAAGAGAAGCTGTGGTCACTCACATCTCTTTCTTTGAGGTGGTAACAAGCCAATTTAATAGCAAATTCATGCGTGCTTAAGTGTTGGTTGTTTATTATGTGTATTGACATTTGATACTCAGTGTAAATAACCTTCAAGCGCATGTCTGGACATTGATGATGTAAAGTGTGGCTAATAGGCTTGCAAGAAAAGTGTGTGGTGGATTAAGATAAAAGATGACCAAATCATGGAATGGAATCCCCTGGATTCATCTGTCTGCATATGTACTCACACTGCTCTCAGTCTGCATGTCATGCCTGCGATTGTCTCGTGCAGAGGACAGCAGCCCTGCAAGGTGCGTGGGGTAGGGATGGAGCATGCAGCACTGCAGCTGCTGGCTTTATATCTGTGTCTCAGTAAAAAGGCAACAAATTTTGAAAGGGCTTGAGACTGATGTTTCCATTGCAGATCAGTGTTGCCTTATTTTCTGGTGACAGAAAGTCCAAAAAGCCTCTTTTTTTCCTGTTAGAAATGCTCAAAATGATTGTGAATGGGGCTTTCAGTAGTGCCCGTTAAGCTCTCTTTTAGGGGTATTGCCACTTAGGTAAGGCTGGTGCTATGGCTAGAGTTGTTTCGTGTCTTCCTGGACTTGCACAGCACCTCTCACTCCTCTAAGGAGCTGTTAGGAGGTTAACGTCACCATATTTGACTTCACTATGTGCGTAAATGCAATCAATACGTCATTAGGATTGAGTCCCAAGCTAGAGTTTGAAGGAGGATAGAGAAATGCTACTCCAGGACAGTTCATTGCATGCGTCCCATGCACAAAAGGTGTATAAGGTAAAAATGCCCGTGAAGATATGTGGGGAAGATGGCATAATAGGGGAATAGGTTCACAGCTGGTCTTGTGGCTGGGCATTGGTACCATAAGAAGTACAGCCCCTCCGACACAAAGGTGTTACTTTAATCCTTTCCTGTCACAAACGTGTCTCACAGGATTGTAGACAGAAGGGAGAGGTTGGTACAAAGGACACCATGTGAGGGTCAAGGTATGTGCTCTACTGCTTCCAGCTGGCAGAAATTTGAGACATTTAGAATGCTGACTTTGGATTTTCATATGATTTACTAGCCTTCTGGGCTTATTTCTCTGGAAGTCAAGTGTGGGGAAAGGCCTTATTTGAGGTCTACAATTTTCCCTGTACTATGTGAGTTTGTGCTTGAGTCACAGAGAGAAGCAGAGAGCAGTAGCACCCGTTTTGCTCAGAGAGGCCTGATGAAGGCTGCCAGGAAAAAGGGCTGAATGCAGAGTGTGAGCTGAGCCTGGATGTTGTTCCTGCAGAAGAAGGGACAAGGAAGTCTCCAGGGGCAGCAGTTATCCCTGGAGGAGGAAGGAATGTGTGTAGATGGGTCTGGAGGTATGCACAGAAGCGAGAGTTCCAAGGGCAGGTGGGTACTGGTGCTCCTGCTCACTACTGAGAAACTTCATTCCTTTTCAGAGTGAAAACAGAAATCATATTTAATCACATTTAATCAATATTTAACACTTCACCAGCGAACTCTGTTGCTTTCCAAATGTTTTGTGTTTACATCCTTTTTCTACCATTCGAGTATCAGACCAGAAGAAGTGCTTCAGAGGAAGAGAAGGTAGTTTCTAAGGGATTTGCAGCAAGAATTTCACCGTAGGAGAATGCAAAGGGAGATTTTTTAGAAAAGTTTTGATCCTAACCCCCAATCTAATTTGGAAAATCAGCTCTTTAACTCCTGATTAAAAGCTGTGTCTGACAACTCTACAAAAACCAGCCATGCTTTAGACAGGAGACCTGGCATCTGAAAGACATTATCCATCACTCTGTCCTTAATACCACATCAACATCTTTGGGAGAAACAGGACCAAACACAGGGCAATGTAGTTGAAGCTCAACTTCGCTAATTATCTGTAACTGCCTGAGTGATTTTGGGCAAGCCTCTGCACTCCTGCCACTGTTTTCTTGTCAGTCAAATACGGTTTTCCTGCTGAGTGCTACAAAGCCTGCCTTTTCTCAGGCACTGCAATGTTTCCAGTCTGTTTACTAGTTCCTCCTACTAGTTTTTGCAGTACTGTTGCTTGACCTGTTACCATACATTTGACAGGGATATCAGACAGCCATGGGATAAGCTGCCTTCCCCTCCCAGATCTCCCTAAGGAGCCTATAAAGCAGGTCAGTCTCCATAAGGCTGTGTGTGGCACCCACCATCCCACGCTGACCTATGTCCGCCACAGTGGCATATCTGAGAACAATAACCAAAACCTCTGGGTCTGTGAGGTTTCAGCCTCATGGTCTTCCTGCTCTTTCTAGCAATATCAACCCTAATGAAACGGTAACTGTATCATCTACCCAACTTCTAGATGGTGGGGATGAGCAGGTTAAAGCAAGTCTTTGTGTATGCTTCTGAGCCTGGTTCAGTGCTAAGCTTGTGTTATTGTGGGTCATAAAACACAAGAGAGGGGGGTGGTAGTGATAACTGCATGTGTCAATCCTTGCCAACATTTATACCAAGTCCTTTCTTGGCTCCTTCATGGCAGGTTGCCTTTGGAAGGACGAGTTGGTCTCTTGCTTTCTCTTCCCCCTTGGTAAGCACAGTCCTGGTAACCTATTTTGTTGTTTCCCTTTTATTCCTCTGAACTTTCCTAGAATATGCTGTCTCCGCTGGGACGATTTTAAAGTGCAGGCAGGTTGTACAGGTGTCACTGTGGTGCAAGCTGTGGTCAGAGCCCTGCTCAGCTTCAGGGCTCAGGCACATCAGTCACACAGGCTGTATGAAATCCTCTGCTTATCAGAACAGATGAGCCTTATCTTCTGGCTGCTGCAATGCTCAAAACATTGCCGACAAAGTTAGGAATGCTGTAATGGTATTTTCCAGGACATCTCCAAGGTAAAAATGAACCTGTTTCCATGCTTCATGCTCACGCAGAGGTGGAAGCGTTGCCCTCACTGTCTATCACAGTATCTCTACACAAGACAAGGGAAGAAGAAACTGCCTCTGCTCTCTAAGCCCGACTCACTTTCTGCCAGGACAGACATTCCAGGACAGACTACCAGCCTTCCTGTTCTCCCCCTTTGCCCTGCCTGCTGCTGCTGTCCTGAGGGTCTTTTTCCCAGCCAGAAAATTCTCTATTGCATTTGTACCTTGCTCTGCTGGAACTAGTTTCCTCTGGGAGCTAGGAGATGCGGCCATCCTATGAGGCAACTTGCACATTCCTATTTTTAACATTATAAACTGAAAAAAAACACCCCCAAATGAACAGTTTGTCAGGTCTGAGCTATCCACCAGTGAGGATGAATCATCCTCGCAACCCACGTTGACAAGATTTGACCGTATAGAAGTGGGTGTGACAAAGACTCAGAAAGAGGGTACAGATGGACACAGAGATGCAATCGCTCACATGCTTATGCTGTGTGTACCATTACTTCAGTAGAAGCTCACATCCCTTCTTTACTTGCTTTGCATGGGCAGTGGAGGCCTTTTCTCTGATTGCTCGTGATGTTGTGTTCTTGAGTCACTGAGGGTGTGAAATTAACAGGTCTTGTTTCTAACTGTTGGGATTTTGGTTGCTACATGCACAGTTCTGATGTTCTGTGATGCTTCTGAAAGGTCCTCTCTTAGAATGAAAACATCACAAAGGAATTTCATCTTTTATTTTTTTTTGCCTTCTCAAAAACAAACAGCGATCTTTCCATGTTTGTTAAAAAATTGTTGAAAGGTGTATCCTGAACTGCTCTTTTCAATTCCCCATGGGAAATACTGCAGCAATGCATGATCATACATATCCAGCCAATCTTTCACTACACATAGTACATGGTGAATAATAATGTCTGACTGTGGGCCACAGTTTAGAGAACATAAAATTGGGCAATTTGCAGTAAAATTTGGATTTAGACACATTACTGCTAGTCTCCATCATTCCCAGTATAACAGACGGTGGAAAAAGGCATTAAAATAATAAATTGTCCACTGAAAAAGCTGTAAATCCAGACCGTGCTATGAATTTAGCACCGCAGAACTGCCTTAATGAGCCATGGGCTGCCACCTACTGACATGCTGTTCAGCAGGAGACTGAAAGCAAGGCAGCAGTAATGTTAGAAATAGTACGGGATTCACTGACAAGCCGCAGAGGTATGAAGAAAGACGTGAGGAGGCAAATCATTAGTCTGCTCGTGTTTGGAGTAGGAAATAACAGCTGCGGCTCAGGGAGGTGGTGTTGTCATACTGTAACTCCTTAAACATCACATAACTTGCGGTAAGACTTCTTAGGATTTATTTGCCACTGCCCTTCACCCTGCAAAATGAGCATGATATTGCAGTCACACCAGAGGGATGGGTACTGCAAAGAAAGGAGGCAGAAAGGCACTCATTTGACCCAGTATAACTTGGAGGAGTTCAAGCCTGACTCAATAAACTCAAAAGCAGAAAAGAAAGGCAACTACTTCTGGATTTCAGACAAGTCTCAAGATGGTTAGGATTTGATTTAGCACTGCTGAAATCTTCAGATTATCAGTACTGTAACTATCTGAGCCATTGAGATGCAAACAGAATTGTTGAAGAAATTGCAAACTAAGCTGGAAATCAGAAATTTATATATTACTAAGGGAATTATTGTTTAACATTATCAGTATAATTACCTTAATAAAAGAATAGCTATATAATATAAAATAAAATTTTGTTATTAAGAAGCATTTAGATTTTAATACTTAGATATTAAAAGAAATGCAAAATTCTGCTGTTGAATGGGTAGTGTAATTCCCCCCTTTGGGGGACTTCAGCTTCTGCATGAAAGAACCAAAGCTTTAAACAGCGCAGAAGAGGCATTTAAAATGAAAGCAGAGGTAAATTATTTTTCACTTCCACTTTGTGTCTGTCATTATGAAAGGCACCAATGAATGTATATTTCCCAAAATATTTGCACAGTGTGTGCAGGAAAGGATTAGACCATTACCTCTGCATTTTGGAGTGGGACTTTTATTGAATAATTTCAGACACGAACATTGTCTTTTTGTACATTTTCTACTAGATAGAAGACTTCCCAAGCACCTTTGAAATGCACATTCCAAAATGTGGTTTACCTCTCCTGCTTTAAATGTCTGCCTGAGGATGAGTTGCATTCCTTGCTGCTGGTGGTGAAGGGAACCGACAGAGCAAGTTCAGACAAGCCCACCCCATCTCTCATCTGAGTACTCGGAGAGGGAACACAACTGGAAATGGCAGAAGGACATTTCCCAAATCCCATATCACTACCTCCTGCCCTTGATTTAGAAAAGCTATGCAAAAGTGGAGAAAAGGAGAGTCAGTTTCTCTAACCGTGTCTCTGCGTGATCTCTGAGAAGCAGCTGCAGAGCATCTGCCAGCACAAGGTGCCCATTGCTGCCCAAAAGCTTTGCAAGCAGCTCCTTGGGGTGGTGAGGATTGATCTCATGGTCTGCTCTCTTCTTGGGGTGCCCTCTGCTTTCACCCAGACAACACTGCCCAGATCTCAAACACTGTGCAGACTATTTCTCCTTCTTTCAATTCTTGCATTTTCTGTTGTCAGAAGAATCAAAAAAGCCAAAACAGGTGATAGTTCTTGTGAGGAGGACACACAGTCACCAGGATCCTGACTGAAACAAGAAATTGCTTCCCAGGTGAGAACATTTCAGTGACAGGCTGCCTTAGAATGAGAGAAGGACAGGAACTGAGTAGGGGAGACAGTTCATCTGCGTGAGAATATGCTTCAAATTTAAATGAAAACTAATGAAAATTTAGGTTTAAATTTCTTCCCTATAACCGACCTTACATCTCACAGCTGATCGATAATTTGCTTTGACATCTGAGTTGCAAAAAAAAAGAGAGAAAAAGGGAAAATCATGGCAATATGCCACCTAATTATAGCTACAGCACAAAATCACTACTTCAGCTGTATCTGACAAACATCAGGGAAGCTTTAAATCTAGCTATGCATGAAATTTCTAACAGACTTACCACATGTGTGAAAATTGTCTGCAAAACATTGAAAAGGATAAATTCTACACTTTATTGTGTTCTAATTAAACAGACAATGAGGCACCATATCTGGATTTTTTTTAAGCCTTAGATACTTGCATATGTCATTATAATAATTAACAATACCACTGCAAGTGAAAATCAGTTTTGTGGGAGCTGATGCCCAAGTTGTCATGAAAGAGAATAGTGAGGAGAATTGCTTTCTACTTGGAGAAAATCAAGCTGTGAGATTTCAAAAATAATTATCATGACTGTGAAAAATCTGCTTGGCAGCTCATTTCATTTGCGTCTCAGGGTTGCCATTCTTTCTTTTCAATTATTTCTTGCTAGGTATAAATACAGACCTCCAGTCTGAAGTTAATTCCCCACTTCAACTTCTAAACTCACTACAGACCTCCAGTCTGAAGTTAATTCCCCACTTCAAGTTCTAAACGCACTTTTGAAGAGAACTGGGAAAGAATTATGTTTGGTGACTTCTGTGATACTTGGCGTTTAACTGCACTTCATCTTCACTCCTGGGTGTAGACTTCAAAGTGCCACAGAGCTATTACTCCATCCTCCAGTGTTTGCCATTTACTCCTACTCTAAGTTCTTGTTCTGCTGTGGTTGGCATCGGAAAATGCAGGCTAGCCTTAGCACGAGTGTGTCCGAGGACTTCACACTGTGAGGTCTTGCTTTTGCGACTGTGCAAATGCTTACTTTAACTCTCCTCAGTAGTCTGAATGTATGCATCAGGGTATATTATTTTTAATTAAAAGAGGAAAATAAGGAACCCTTATCAACAGTTTCAAATGTTACGCTTTGTTGTAAAGAACCCCTTGATGATTTACAAGGTAGAAACAGTGCTCTGTTGATCACATGTAGAGCTGGCCTAGTTTGGTTTTAATGCACTGCTATGGGAAGTGTCAAGGATATCCCTATAAGGGGAACAGGAATGAGAAGTGCTTATTATGGGCTCTTGTTAGCACTCTGTACTTGAAATAAAACTGAACTATGCTCTAGTAAATTGTGTCTGTGCACTGACCCCTGAAATAAAACTGAACTATGCTCTAGTGAATTGTGTCTGTGCACTGACCCCTGGAAAAGAAAAAAAGAACCAAAAAACACAGAGGGTTATAATCTCCTAAAAATGAATGGGCTGGCATGAAGATGCTGCTGATACTTTTCTAACCTATTTGAAAATATATTATTCTGTGAAAGACATGACATTAAGCAATTTTTTTTCTCCCTTGCTGCCTATTTTGCCTGCAAAGGGTACCTTTTAAAAGGTAATTCTTGATGCCAAGTCTCTTCTGAAACATGCTGCAAACCTGTGCATGGCTAGGATCATGGCAAAACATGGCCAAAGGAAGCCCAGGCAGACGGAGAAGGATTCCTGGATGCAGCAGGAATTCTGCCTCAATTTGAAAAGGCATATGAAAATTGTAAGCGTTTATCTGCAGATATTGTATCATGAAAAATTTCAGAGTAACAGTGAAACTCTCTTTGGTTTATATGAGACATGTTACATCTGTTGACCAGATGCTCCGTTAGATTTCTTTTTATGTTTATATTTGCATGGATTTATGCTGTGTACTTTGAGGGGTTTTTTAAAGAGATATGACATTACTCCTGCTATCTCTGCTTTGGGGGAAGTTCTCTCCATAAGCATTAATGTGGGACAATACTAATTTTTTCCACATCTAACTGGAAGAACTGAGAAGATACAACTCTGAACACTTTGGCCTGGAGGCAAAACATCCTGCATATTAGGCAAGTGTTCAAACAGGTGGGCAGTGACACAAAATGAGGGCACAGCTTTTTTTGCCCCTTTTTTTGCCCTTGCACTGTTACTGATTGACTCTGGACAGCTGATGTGGGAAGTCTAGGGTTTGAGCTCCTCAGCTGAGTGGTCCAAATTCCTCCTGGGTGTGCTAGGACCGTCCTGCATCAAGTATGTGGATGGTGACACATGACAGCTTCTGTTTTGAAGCAGACCAGGTTAAATACCACAGGGAGCAAAATTTTCTTTTGAAAACGCTTTTTATTCCTATGAGCAAATCCTCATCACTTGTTAGTGAACATTTGAAGGATGAGGCAATTCCTGGTGCTCAAACCACCTGAAAACTGTTTTCCTTGCTTACAGATCTGACAGCTCTCCTCTCCTGCAGCTGTATTTATTGATTAACTGAGACTAGTCCAATATTTAGCAAAGCAACCTGGGAGGCAATTTTTAATAAAAAAAATCTATACAAAATAAACTTTACTGTATTATAAAGCAGCATGTCACAACTTGAATGTTACTACTGGCAAATGAACAACAAAACCCACATGATGATTTGTACATTCTGTTCTTACCATCAGGAAAGGAATTTTGCTCTCAAAGCATTATGTACTAATTTTCCTCCTCACCACAGGCTGGTCAAAAGTAGAAGACCAGAAAGGCACAGCCATTTCTTTTCCTGGACATTGGAGAAAACTCTACATACCTCTGCACTTCAGTGCAAAGCATATATTCAGGCATTAATGGCCTAATTGCATGACGTTGACTGATCCCTCAGTGACTGACTCTCCATTTGTGGGAAGCAGAGTTTTCTTTGTCTCTCTGTTTCTCCTGCTGTAGCTGTGGCTCACCTTTTACTTAGATTTTTGTCACCCCATGCTAATGGGGTTTGTCACCCATGCTAATGTCACCAGCTTTGGTCATGGAAGTCTCTCACTTTGGTAAATTGGGGAAAACTCTGAAATGATGGATAAGCTACTGAAAAGTGCATGTACAAGAAACACATTTCTGATTTCAGTTGTTTTGAACATGTCTTCTATCAGCAAAAATGAAATGACATTTCTATGACTGATTACAATAATTAGTGATAATTTAACACAAAATTTTGCTACACTGTAAAAATTGGAAGCAGAAATATATATTTTTATATATGTTTTTCATAATAAATATGCATCTTAGGGAAGAGCAAAAAGGCTTTTCATATACTGCTGAAAAAAGTTGAAAGACCCCTTCAAACTTTTTAGCACAAGATATTATTTTCCTTACAAGACTATAGACCTTGTGTGAACATTAAGTATCTGCTTATTACTTTTGTTTCCCCTGGTTTGCTGCAGCCAGGTGGATAGTGCCACCCCCTCTTCTGCTGCCTCAGCTACTGCTCTGAGCATGGAGTGTTGCTGAGCCCTGGGCCAGCTCTCAGCACAGTTGGCTGCACTGGCATTTTACTGACTGTATGGCTCCCCAGGGACCTTCTCAGATCCTTCAGCTCTGCTACTCAGCTTCTGGCATCTGGAGTTCAAGCATTTGCATTTGACATGGACTGTCTTCAAATCCTTACAGAAATGGAACAAACAGATACACAGTTGGTCCTGAGTTTGAGTTTGAAATGCTTTTAGCTATAAATCCTTGGGCTGGTGAAGGGAGAGTTTATCTGGGAAAAGATTACGTTTAAACCCACCGTTTCCATGTTGATAACAGCATTATTATTGTCATCAAGCACATGCACTGCCTATCTCACTAGCAAATAGCTCTGGTGTATCATTCAGCTTCAAGGTCTGTTCAAAGGATTTTTTGTTGTGCTCTTGTTAGCTTTGGATTGACCTTGCTTTGTTCCCCTTAAGTTTTTGTTTGTCTGAGGAGCAAGTTTTAGAGAAATTTTATAATCATTTACAAAGACAAAAGCTAAATCTACTCAGGTTGTCTTGTCATGGGGCACAAATGCTCCAAGTAAAAGTTAATGTACAGTTTTTAAACATATACATTTCAGCAGGTTAATATTTAATATTTGATTTATCTTACTTAGAGGTGGCTGCTACAAGGGGAAGAGCGTCAGTGTTCTTGTTGGCTGAAACTTCATCGCAAGCAGATACTTATGCATTCTCTCATGCTTTCCCTTAGCTTCTGCAGTTCACCTGATCCAGTTGCCCATGGTGCTTCTTGGAGGCCAGCCAAGGTCCTGGGGCATGGAGCTGGGCTTGTGGCCAACGTGTTTGGATGATTTGTGGGTGCCCATGCAAAGAATATCTGCAAAACATTTCTTTTTTTTGCAGTGTACAGTCTGACATCTTCAAGGATTTTCATTGTGTCCTCTTCTTTGGCTTCCAACAGTGGTGCTCCTGCGACTTCTCAACAGTGTCTCTGTCCTTCATTCTTATCAAAGGTGACACTCTTTCTAAGTTCGACCAGAAACATCTCTGTTGTTTAAGAACAATTCTGCACGTAGCTGTTTCTCTTATCCCAAGCTGAAGGTTGAAAAGGCCAGACCTCTACAAAGCCGTTGTTCTTTGGACAGTTCTGCAGATTGTGCCTGGTTGGTGTCATGCACGAACAATCTTCCTTCCACTTGTTCAATGTGATGGACAAACGATCTTCCATGCACCTTGTGATCAAAGCACGTTCACCTTCATCAGACACACAGTGGTCCTAACACGTTGAACATGGTGGAGCATTTGTGAATAATGAAGTTGTTTCAAATATAATATATCGGAGTGGTGTTTTGGTATTCCTGAACATAGAGGACTAAACCACTAATATATTTAAGTTAAACAAATCAATTAAAGTCTTTGCAGTCCATCTTCCTACTTCTGTGTCAGTCTTGGTTAGTCTGCGGGTATTTCAGTATTAGCATTCTATCCACCTCTTTCTCAGTCTCAGAATTACACAAAGTAGGGATTATTTCAGGACCTGACTTGAGGTACCTGCTATAGGTGCCCAAATTAAAATTAGCATAGACAGAGTTCAGATGCTGCTTCTCTGTGCAGACAGCCTAGATTTCCAGCTCAGGAACTTGCCTTAGGATCCCTGAGCTGGATAGTGCTGTAGCAGGATAGGACTGTGCCTTTGTATGCTCTGAAATTATGTAATGGTTAAACATGCTCAACCATACATCATTATCTACTGACTGTAAATCGGGTGAACAGTTTTCAATCTTGCAAAGAATGTGTCCTATCTTGCATATTTGTTTAAATAAAAACTGCAATTAGCCTGGGAGATGGTTGCATTTTGCTTGGCAAAGTCTCAGTCACAGTCTTTGGTGGCCAGTGTTACAAATATCATTGTAGTCACATAGAATCATAAATTCCACTTGAATTGAAACTATATGCGCCAAATAATTTTTCTTCAATACATGAGACTTCAGATGGTTTGAAAAATGGACTGAAATTTCTCTTGGTTGCACAACAACATCGATCCTCCTAAGATGGAAAACCTCTCATATCTCCTCTTAAAAGTCTAGTGTGTTGCCATAAAATGAATTGTTTCATATGAATGTCTTAGTTCTATGATTAATGGTAAAACTGACGGGGTTTTTTATGATACAGGAAAATATTTAGCTTTATCCAAAAGGGAACACCAAAAGGACATGTGGGATGTTCATCAGGCAAGAAAATTTGACAGAGAAGAATTTAGTGGTGGCCAAAGATTTGCACATCCTGGCTTTTTCTTTGTTTTTTTCTCTCTTTGAGTGCTATTTCTATAAGCGTGATAATGTCAATAGGTGTAGAATAAAAAATGTTGCAGGAAAATGGGATTTGTGTTTTTATGTGTCTGATGGCTGCGTGACTGGGTATAAGCTGGGAGTGGGTTCAGGCAGAGTTTGACATGTAAGCTTTGTAACGCCAGTATCTCAGCAGGCCCCCACCGCACAGGAGCCCCTCACTCAAGAACAAACAGCTCCATGCTCATGGTTTGCCCTGAGAATCTCCTTGCTCCTTGACTCTCTCTTAGCCAAGCCATAGTCCTTCAGGTTTTGATATTATTCACCTGAGCCTATAGCAGTGTCCCAGTGGCCCAGGCTCACCATTGATAACTTCAGGCCCTACCTGAAGCATGCAGAAGTAGCTATGGTGCAACTCATAAGTTGCCATTTGGGATTCTCTGGGGTACCTGAGACACCTGCCTGGGCCTGGCAGATATACCATGAGACTTAGGAGAGATCGTGCTCTTCCAAAGGGGCAGGTGCAGGCCGGGTGGATACCCTGTGCCATCCAAAATACTCTTGGCTACCAGTGCACATGCAACTAAATCACACTCTCAGACCCCTTCTGTAGTCAAGGAGAAGCAATAATCATTTCTAGAGGATTGTTCAAGATACCAGGTAAGTTGAATCATGCTGCTATTTCTTTTTCTGTTGACTGTAGAAGACTCTTCAGATGATAATGCTCCCGATGCTAAGCATCTCAGTTTGATTAGATCTGGGTTTGTACATCTCGTGTTCCAGATGACACAGTAACCGTGCAGAAAAGCATATGCTGATTCTAATTAGTTTCTGATTAGATCTAGGCAAAGTGTTTTTCTCTGAATAACGTATTTACAAAAAAGCCCCTACTGTTTCAAGGTAGCTGATAATAATTCATGATATTTGTCTCAGTTTTGCTGAAAGACTGGGTTACATAAAAATGACAGCATGCTGTAAGGAAAAGTCAGAGCAGTTTACTTTGATCTTTTTTGAAATGGTTGTTCCCACATTTGTCTTCAGGGTGAAGTTCTTATACTGACAAGAGAAAAAGGGGACAGATACCACATTGCCAGAAGAGAAGAAATGTGCTGCCTCTTCTTCCTCAGACCCCTGTGGTTTTCCTGCTGATAGTAATTCAATGTCTCATTCTCTTTCTTTGTCAAATTCTGATTGGAAGCCTGTTAGTCCTTAAAAATGGTGGGTTGGCTGGTAGACTGAGCCTGTGGTACATCATGCCACTTACCTCTGCTTCTCTTTGCTGCTGGATTGTTTTTATTCACTCTGCCTCAGAGCAGCTGCCAGCTTGCTGGAGGCAGGGCTGTCCTCCCTGTCCTGGGGCTACACCTCTACCTCGCTCAGGCTGTTGCAGAAAAGGGTTCAGCTTCTTCTCCTGCTTAAGATCCTTCTGGTGTTTTCCAGGGATGTGGGGTGAACACACATGTCCTCTGACAATGTTGTCTCAGCCTCTTCTGCTGACACTTATCTTGGCTTTGTAAATATAAGAACGAACCGGATTAGAAAGGGGACTGGGGCTTAAGTTTCCCTCTTACTGAATCATACTCATTCTGCTTGGAGTATTTCAGAATATTACACAAAACAGAGAGGCATCAAGGGGAAGGATTACAACACTATCAAGGAACAGCCCACAGCTCTGTTGTTAAGAAACTCTCCTGGAGCAGGTACATCCCTTAGGTGGGTCCCACACATCCCTAATGTGGATGCTGTAACTGTCAGGCTGCTGCCCATGACCTGCGCTGCCTCCTTCAGCAGGCAGCTGTGAGACTAGCCTTTTGTTTCCACTCCCTTTCCCCCATTTTTTTTTTCCCTTCTAGAGAGCAAATGTCAGGATGACAGCACATTTTTCAGGGGCACTGTTTTGCTGGCTTGTTTTGACAAGGATTGGTGCATAGCACAGCTCCATCCCTGAGAATGTGTCTGTGTGACATAATGAGCAGCAGTCATTGCAGAGCATTCCAACTCATCACAGAAAAGGCAGGGGAAAACTGAGGTAACTCAGCCTAAGCAGCCAGGACTTCTGAGGCTTTATTAAACACCTAATTTCCTCCACCAGCTAAAGAACGAATAAACAAGTCAAAGGGTGAAGAACTGCTTCCCTCAGTCCTGATCCTATCGAGCTGCAAGACTAATGTCTAAGCAAGGAGGGCCAAAAGCTCTCCCTCCATTTTCACTGCGTGCATTGGCAAAGACGAGAAAAAAAACATTGCAATGACATTAAAATATAGTAATAAAGGACTAGTAAGAGATCTTGGAAATTCAGTTCATTTCAGGTCTTGAGTAAATTGCCTTTTGAAGGCTTTCTCTGTATCAACAGGAATTCCTGTAGAAGAGATGTTTAATTTATTTACTTGCTGTATTAAATGAGATGATTTACAGAAATTATCAGTCATAAATTGGCCATGGAGTCAATCAATGTGATCTATATGAATTAGTTTATCTGTGACCTGTTTTAAGATACCTGATGGGATTTAGATAAAGAATTAATTAATTATTTAATTAAACAGGGCAAATGTCATCACTCTGAATGAGGTTCTAGCTCACTCATCTTACGAATCACAGCTGCAGGAGTTCATCTCGTTGGCCATGCATTGCTCCACGATATACTCCTCGTCTGAATGACTTCTCTCTCTCTCCAAAAAAATCTATAAAATATTCTGTTTGATACCCATCGACTTGATTGCTTATTTCTGTACTGCTGAACTCATTTCCTCTGAGGTAATTGAGTCAATCGGTTTCTCATTATTTAGCAGATCCAGCTTTGGCATTTTAATTTTAGATATTCAGTAATTTCTAGTCTGTCAGCTTCTAACTTTGATGTACACATCTCTTTATTACTGTATATTAACAATTTCCTTATTATTAATTTTGATGCAGTTGATATTTAATCACTAAGAAACACCTAGTACTTGTGAATTGCTCTGGTTTTTGAATTATTTTTATAATGTCTTTATTAATAATACATATGTGTAACCTGGAACAGGAAATAGATGTACAGACTTTTATATACAGAATTACGGACAGTAAAACTCAATTTGTTGGAAAGCTGAAAAAGTTATTTGAGGGTTGTTCTAGCTGAAGAACAGTCAGATATTTAAATGTCTATATTAAAATGACATTTACAAAATTATTTGTTACCGTTAACACGTATTCAGCAAATAGGAGAGGGATAGCTACTTAAAAGTAAGGAGAATGAAATAAGATATACAATATTTGATGCATAAATTTAGACATAAGTTGATAAACATATGTAAGAAGTTGATGTGAGAGAGAAAGAGGAGTGTGAACAGAAAAACACTGCTACCACACAGTGTCCTCATTTTTCAAAATACTCTATTTTTCTTAAGGAAATTGTTCTGCCTTTCTTTTTCCTCTCCATTTAACTGTGGAAACTTTCAGCAACTGTTCAAAAAGTTCTTTACTTGCAGCAGGTCTAGAATGCCACCTTTGACACTTTTACCCCCTTTTCTTCAAGGTTGTGGCTGGGATAAAATAGCACTGAAAAGATAACTTTCAAGGCAACCTTGAGCTAGTGTCAGCTCACTAACTTGGGCTCTGAAGATCTCCTCTAGCTGGAGTTATAAGGAGATGGTGTACCCTGCTTGGGAGATGTTCCATGGTGACCTATGATATAAACATATTTTTATTTAAACATTTTGATCAGGCTGTTTCCAGTGGTTTTGGTGTTATTGGCCAATGTGTGGTCTGGTTATATCCTGGTTGCACAGAGATTGATGGGCATGTACAAATTAATGCTCCTTTATCATGGTGTTCTGGAAAAGGAAAATTTCCTGTGCTCCAGCAAGCAGCATTTTTGTGACTGCAGTGTTCTGGAGGCTGAGCTTTTTCCTGGCCTGACATGATCCCAGGATGAAGGGTGTTAGAGCAGACATTGCCTGCTGGGATTCTGTTTACACGGCTGGCCTTTGTTGCTGAATCACAAGCACTTATTGACTTTATCTGACAAACTCATGCTCATGCTTTACCTTTCTGAATGCTAAAATGCTGCTTGTGAATTTAATGCAGGACGTGAGTCTGCTGCTGCCAGAAATGTGGTGAAAAACACATCTGCAGCATGAAAAACTAGAAAATCAAGGAGGTAGTGACAACAGGCCAGGCACAAGTCAAGGCAGCTTCTGGAAAGGGTCGGTCCTGTGCACACAAGAGGGGAAGAAACCTAGGGCTAATGAACTTGCATAAATTAACTTTTGGCACTCCCTTCCCTCTTGGGACTCTAGACACAGTAACACCAGCGAAAAGCAGACAGATGCTTCAGGTCATAGTCTCTTCATTAAATTAGAAAATGTCTCCAAACAAAAAAACCAAGCAAAAACATGAAAAAAAGGTGAATAGAAAAAAGGCTACTCAGAGCGTGTAAAAGAGAAGAGAATGACTGCTGAGGAACCCTTTCCTCTGTCTCACTTCTTCATATGTTGGAAATTTCATCCCAGCAAGCCATACTTTCTTGTCAAAGGCTTTACTTTGGTGCCACCCCCACAAAGACAAACTCTATGGGCAATAACCTGATAGCAGAGCTTCTGCCCAAAGAAAACAGAAGTCCCAGACAAAATCTCCTCCACTGCAATTCTCCAGACTCAACAACATTATATGATAATCAGACGTTTCCCAGAGTCTTCTCAGAGCAATTTCTGCCCTTGCAAAATGCCGCTTACTTTCCATCACTCTGATCCAGCATAAGGCAGTTTTTGCCTCCCCTGGTTTTCTGCAGTTGTCACCTGTAGTAAGTAGTACCTAGGCAGTAGTACTATTAGTAGTACCAGTAAGCAGGACCAGTAGTAGCAAGCACCTATGATGGGCATAAATAATGAACTTCAGGTCTAGAAAACAACTATTAGAGCTTGGAAGTTCTGAAGTGTTGGCATTAATTCCAGAAACCGACTAGTCCCTTGCTCTATTCATTCTTGGTTTTGTTGGTGAGCATAAAATGCATCAATTAGCAGGCACTTCCAGAGTGCTCTTTTCTTACATGGTAAGGAACAAGGCAAATTAGAAGTTAAATTTGATTTCATATATTGTGCATTAATAGATCAATTCTCACCTAGTCCCAGCGGAAGAGACAGCACGCAGTTTGCTAATGTGTTTGTAATATTACACAGCCCTTGAAATGTGACACTGTATTTAAATGTGACCTAAAAGTCATTTAAAGAAAATTTCTTATGGGACAAAAATGCTGATGGAGTGTTTATAAATATTTACGTATTTGTTAAGAACATGGAACTCAGCACTAATTTTAACACTTTGGTAACACCAAAGAGGGCAGGATATTTTTATGGTTATTCTGAACTTCAGTTTGTGTGAACATGTGGGAGGCATCACTGAGCTCCAGGTCTTCCACTGTCCTTGGAGGTCAGTATATGTAAAGCTGTAAACTACTCCACACTGACAGATTGTGTTACTGGCAAGTTGTCACCAATGACCCAAGATGAAATATCTTTCCCAAATTCCTGTTCTCTCTGTGCTTTGCATAGTTTCAAGAATACTGCCTGGGAGAAGGTAAGAATGACAAAACACAATGTACAGAGTAACCCAAATTCAGCATCTCTAAAAGGGATCAGGCACGTGTGTGTAATGCATAGAGATATTTGTATGGGTTCCTCAGGTCACCTTCCTTTTTAGGCCACAAGGAGGAACAAGCATCTCCAGTCTAAAAAAGGGAGAAACCAGCACCTCCCACCCTAAATATGAAGTGTAGATTGGACAAACCATATCTGAAAATACACCCTCTAACCAGGAACTTGGGATGACTAACTTAGATGTAGATTGTAGACACTGGAAACATCAGGTAAGGATGAATCCCTTTGCTTCTGAATCCTCATTTTTCAGAGAAAGTACATTACGGCAACATTTATTGCTCGAGGTGCTTTTGATCAGTCCCAAAAGTTATTTGCTTCAGGCCCTGTATTTTCTGCTGATGTAAGCATACATGTAGCTTTTCTGTTCTGAGTCTACTTTAAGTAGATAAATGCTGCACCATCCCAGTGTTGTCCCTTACTGCATTCAAATTTGTCATTTTCTTTGAGGAGAGAACTGAGCATACAGGGTAGATTTTTATTTCATTACACTTCTAGATGTGTGTATCAGCAAAAACTTGTTTTATAGAGCATACTTTATGCAGAGTTGAGGGTCATGAAATATGTGATGGTTTAGCATTTCAATGGAAACCATATACCATGTTTGCTGTCATTATGCTGCTGAAGGAGAATAAGAGAAATTAGTTTACCTACCTACTGTTTATCAGGTACCCAAATGCTATACTGATTACTGCTTTTCTGCTGGATATACGTTTCTATATCCTTAGAGGGAAAAACAAGGATTGAAGATTGCTGAGACTTCCTAGTTTCTCAGGTCAAACGAAATGTGGGTTTGTGGCAAGCTACAATAATATAATTAGAGGAGGCAATATACAACCCTATTAGGAGGTCTGGACCCTTCTGCTGCAAAGACAGGCATTTTTTGTTACAACACACAAATCTCTTTGTAATGAAAATAGAGGGGTCTCAATTCAGATTTCTCAAGCAATGATAAAAAAGATCATATGACTCAGTCAATTTTTGTTGCATACAGGATATCAGGACATTTTCAGCCAATAGGAAATAATTTTGTTTCAGGCTGTTTATCACCAGTGCCATGAAATCTGCCAGTATCAGTGTCTCATATTTTCCAGCACCAATTATGTGAGGACTCCAAAGCTCAAGTGTCCAGCACGTCCTGGAAGGAAGAAACTTGATGAGAAAATAAAGAGATCCATCATATGTCTGTGCAGCTCACTCCGGTTCCTGCATTATCCTGCACTTAAAAAGTGGCCTTGAACTCCTGACAGCATTATGAAGCAATGTTCATCAGTTCTTTGCTCCAGGCAGCACTTGTTTTGCCAGCTTGAATCACCTCAAAGTTAAGTGCCTGAATTCTTTTTCCAGTTAATGAAGAGAAATTGCCACTTTCACAGTGTAATTCATCTCTGCTGGTTTAGACATCTTGGCTGGGGCTTGCACTCCAACCCCGTGTTTCTGTGGGATCTCTGGCTAAGTAAAAGTCATCAATGTACTCACCTGTAGGGGTGGCTTCTCTTTAGCTTTTCATAAAGAATATATGTTCACAGCAAAAAAATAAAAGAGAAATATAGAAATTTTTTTACTTCAGTGAGAGAAAGAGATCATCCTTTCCAATGGTGGGAAAAAAGATGTGTGAGAATCAGTATGTGAGAGAAAGATAGAAGGTGGCTAAAGTGAAGGAAAAGTGACTATTTCCAAACATGTTAGACAGCGAACTTACTCTGGATCTGCTTCCATGTAATTTAATGGTAACAATTCTGCCTACTTCGAGGTACGGGATGAAGCCAGACAGCACTGCGAATGAACACATACCCATTAGGAAATTAATGATCACTGTGATAGGAATGTTTAGAAGGCTGAAAAATTAGGCCAGTTTTAAACATCAAAATTTAACTTCACTAAATTAATTGCTTAACATCATACTTCTCAATAATGACTAAATCTTACAGAATATTAATCATCACTGTTTTGTACACAAACCTGTTAGTCCTTAACACTTATCCTGAATTAGCTGTGAGTACATAATATCAAGTAGCTGATGCTGTGTAGTTAGCATCAGCTGTGCCTAAAGGAATCCACACAACAAATGTTAGTTTTTATCCCGGGGGCTCATGCACTGAGCTCTAGATCTCATGGGTATGAAAGCCAACAAATTATATAGGACTGTTCTTTTTAAGTAGCTCATTTAAAGCAATTTTTTATGAGGTTAGGGCACTGTGGTGCTGTGTTTGTAGCTACAAGATGTGCAGTGAAGCTAAATTAAGATCCTCATTCTTTTTAACTACTCACCACTGTGAACAGTACGGACTGATACAGTCCATAGGCGTTTTATTTGTATCAAAGGCAATGCTTGTAATCTATCTGAGAATGTAAACCTTAGACAGTTCTGACCACCTCTAAATCCTCTAAATTCCGATGAACAGTAGCTATAGGACTTTTTTATTTCACATGCATTTATCAGTGATTATCTTGAACTTTATCCCTCTTTGATTTTATAGAGTTAACAGTTGATGAAATCAGGATAGCACACTGCAGACAGTATTGCTGAAACTTGTGTAATGATTAGCTTGACAATATATCCTTAAAGTGAAAGAAAGAAATTTACTCCACAATTTTTCCTTTGTGCATCCATGAGAGGACAAAGTAATAAGTAAAGAATTAGTTTGTGAACTGAAGCTTCAAATTAATTCTATCCTTTCTCTCTATATTTTCTGAGCGGGCTCTGAAAACCTTTCTTGAAACTCAGGCATAGTTCACATATTCTAATTTTGGGTACTAAAACTTTAGGTACTCAGCCTAGCTTAGGAAGTAGTCTCCCTCTTTGTCTAAATATACACTCACTTTAGAGAGAGACGTTACCTTAGGGAGTTATTGAAAGCAGAAATATAATTTGAGTGCACTGAGGTCGCACACAGAAATACACCTGTGTCGTGGTATCTTGCCATGGCTTAATTCCTTCGCAGGAGGGACACTTGGCATGGATAAAAACGAAGCCTGTGGCAGTCAGTGATGCAGGTATTGCTCCCTCTGACTGGGGCTCTGGAGTGAAGCTGAATGAGTTTCAGTGTGGCAATACATTTACGTCCCCGTTGTGCATAAAGGCAGCTTAGGAAAATCAGGCTTATTTGGAAATACTGAGTGCCCAAAAGCAGGTGGTGGAAAAGCTCTCCACCATGTTCATTGTTGGTCAAGGATTTTCCAGAATGACAAGGCAAATGTTTGTACCACGCCTGTTTTGCTAGTATCTGATGATTCAAGCATCCCTGTACAAGTTTTAAAGAGAGTGACAGTATTTACTGAATGAAACTGCAGCCTTTGCAATCACTTTGCCTTCTGTTTTTGTAGTAAACTAGATGGATACCTCAAAAGATCCATCTTTGTCTTGTGGAAAATTTTGGAAGATGATGTAAACTTCTATACTGTGAGATAGAGGTATAGCAGATGAAGGCTTTACTTTTATCATTTACAGAGGCTTCTCTCTCATACCAGTAGGAGATCATGATTAAATCCGGCATGTTTTCTCTACATTAATACTGCTAGTCAATTTTCCTTTTCTTCGCACAAATGTATATACTAATAGTGCACTAAAAGTTAGTCTTTAGCCTTTTTATATTTTTTTCAAAGTGAATATGTTTTCGTAAAATTGTTATCAAGTTAAAAGATTTAGTCCTAGAACTTTCTTCTAAGTACTAGGATTCATTAGTTTCATAACTGTCAGCCTCACTACTATTTAAGGAGGTCTCATCTATTCAGTTTCAGAAAAGTACAGGAAAGAGGAAGGGTTATGGGTAAGGCAACCTTTCGCACTGAGTCATACGCAAACATCTTCCGATCTCTCCTGATATGACATCAGCAAATTTCAATGCATGGGAGATAACACGTTGAGTGGATGAGTGCCAGAACATGCTAGTCTAGCTTCTGCTAGACTGGGAATCATAAGAATCTGAAATCTTTATATGTAGTAGGTCAGCAATATTTGTCCTCTAGTCTACGGCGTGGGAATGTGGCAATTGATGATTTTGCTTCTTTCAAAATGCCATTACAACATAAAAAAACAGTTATTTGCTTTCCTGACAATTAAAACCCATAAAAAGTGCTACTCACAATTCAGAGGTTCACTCAGAAACGTCTAGTGGGTTCTTGTGTGACAGCAGGCTCTGGAGGCATCCCCTGCCCTTTGAGCTGTGAGGTTATGGCCAGTCCCTCACACTGAAGTCCTCTGGAGCTTTCCTGTCCATCTTTTCACAGAGGTCCAACTCAAATACCTGGTGTGACCCCTCTGAATGGGATGGACAAGGGCTCAGAGCCTCCAGGAGCCACAGGTCCCCCACTTGGTTGGTGGGTGCAGCTGTCCAGCAGCCTACCCTGGCTCTGCCCAGAACTAGTATGAGCTTTGATCCATCCTTGCAGGAAGGTCGTGGTGGCCTTCCTTTCAGACAAAAACTTTCACTCTGAGAAGAGCCAGTGGGGGAGTTCTCCCTTTTAAGGGTTGATTTTTTGATTTGTTCGTTTTGTTTTGGTTGGTTGGTTTTTTGTTGTTTTAGACCCAAAGGCAGCAATTTTAACTCTGTTACCTACATCGCATAAATTAATGCTTCTGTTTGTTGCTGTTTGAAAATTCAACTTATATTTACATGTGTAAATGCCTGTTTATATGTGGGCAGCATATTTTTAAATATTACTAGCGATTTTCATGTTGACAATGTACTGTCTTAGTGCCAGTAGTTGAGAGGTAAAAGTTTTTAGTGACAGAAGAACACTGGATTTAGACTTGAGTAATTTATGGGAATTATTTTGATGCTTGTTTTTACTTCTGTAGGTTTTTTCATGGGTTCATTTTTAAACTATCCATAAGCAAAAAGAGTCATGAAGGAAGAGCTGGAGTAGAAAAAACCCACAATTAATATTGGACCAACTATTAAAAAACCTACCCAACTCTTCTAGGAATCAAAAATGGTTGCTTCATTAAACAATAAATGCAAACTAGACATGATGATCCTTGTGGTGGACACAGAATTTTAAAGATACTTCTTAACAGCAAATTTCCAGAGCTGTGAAAAAGTGATTTGAAGAATGTAAGACACAAGTAATATGGATTTCTAGAAATGATTTTGGAAGTCTTCAGTTGGAAATAAAAAATGTGCTCATTGTGTCAAAACTTAAAGGCAATATTCCAGATGAATGACCAGCAGAAAAATCCCCCAGATTTTCAAGCTTAACAACTTTTTTTTTGACTACATGGGTAAAATTAGAAGATTCTGTGGAAAGTGTTGAAAATGTGGTCAAAATACATAAGCATAACTCCTATTTTCATCTGAAGGACAAAGATATATTACTCTTGCAATACATTAATTATTCCAATCAATCACTTTTTAAAAATAAATAAAATAACAAAAATATAAAAATCAATTCAATAATTTTGGAATTCTCTTTGTTCATGGTTCAAGACTAGTGCAGGCTATCTTCAAACTGTTATAGATTGAAACATTTTTCAATGCATTAAAAGCTATGTATTTGAACACTTTACATTACATTGCACTTGGTATGAAATCTGTAGTGAATTTGTAATAGTTAGGTAACTAATTTGGGAGATTATTTTAAAGTATTATTTGGACTTGTTTCAAGGTTACAGTGTGAAAAGCAAAACTGCTATTTAAACAACTCAGTACAATGAACTTGACTTAAAAAGCATTCCTTAAGTTTCAAAAGAACTATATATAGCATTGTGAGAGTACTGCAGCACAATTCAGGATGATTTATTAGGATCACCAGTTCTAAGGCTTATGGGCAGAAAGATAAAACCTTCAGCACTGACACCTTGAAAGCCTTGTGACACAGAGACAATTAGCCCTGTGGAAGTTATAAAAAGAAGTGTGGGTCAGGAAAATGCTTTGACAAGAATGCTGCCCAGTCATTTCCTTTTGAAGAAGAGAGAAAATGTGAGCTTTAAAAATGAATGTGCTGGCACCTCCTAAGAAAAAAACCCTCTGTTTCTTTTACCTTAAGGTTACATGCTATAGCCTTACTAACTATAGTGGAAGGAAAGGGGACACTGTTCTAGAAGGAAGTGCAAACATTTGAACACTACCAGCAGTGTCATTGTCTCCCCTTTTCTTAAAGTCAGAGAGAATGTTTTGGCAAAGGTGACAAACTGTCCCTGTGGTTGCTGGGAGTACAAGATCCTGGACACTCCAGCACAGCTCTGAGTGGGGAATGCACAGTCAGCTGCATGGGGAGTTTGGTAGAGAAGAAAAAAGCTGTGATGTAAGAAAGCCAAAGTATTTGAGTAACAGTAAGTGATGGCAAATTTCCTAACAACTGATGAAACAGAAAATTCTTACCAAAACCAAGAACTGCTGGAATTCTTTACCTGGATATCATATATAAAATAACCCCCCAAAACACAAACAGTGTTTGTTTTTACATCTTCTCCATCTTGGCTGTCAATCCATTTGATTTCCATTTAAAAACCTCACAGAAACAAACCCCCAAGGTACTATAGCTGTCATAGGAAAAAGATGATGATGTCTTCCATATGCGACTTATCTTGGAATAAGTTTAAAGAAAAGAACAAACTGTGTCTTGTGAAATCATTATAAGGCAAGTTAGCAGAAGGAAAGTAGGAAGAATTCCTTTATAGTGAGGAATTTGTAATGTCACCGTTCATACCCTGCAGACTACTAAAAATATGATAGAAATTGTAGTATGCACCTGTGAAAGATGATTTTGCTATTTCAGGGCAAAAGTTTACGCTCCTAAGTGTAAATGGTCTGATTTTCAGGCACCTTTAGTATGTACATGGTGCACCAAATTTCACGGTATGTGTTGAATTTCTGCTCAATGAACCAAAAGAAAGATGTGGATGCCCAGTATCAGTTGAAAAACAGGTCACTTCTTCAGGCAGGCTTATGTATTAATGTGGGCCCTTGATTTCAGATATTCAGGTTTCAAAAATTTGAGTTTACTACAGATTTATAAAGCACGTTCTTCATCCAGTGAAGAATTTATTTCTGTGCTCCTCAGTGCTTTTTGTTGCTGTTCTAAGGGAAAGCAGTGCAAGCTGGCTCTCTAAGCAGATAAGATTGTGATAAGCTGCAGTGGTTTAGTAAAGCCTTTCTCACTCATTTTATAACATACAATAAACTATGTTTATATTTTACTTTTTTGTTCTTGGAAATTTCCTTACACAATTCATGGGATAGTTTTATTGGATTGTCACCGGTCAAGGATCATCAATAAATTTGGCAGAAGGCAGTGGAACAAATTCTGTTAATTGTACATATGCAAGCTTGCTAGGTACATTGATGTGGTAAGGATGCCTTTAAGATGAAAATGTGTCCCTTTTTTTGTATAACAAATACATTTTAGGGAGATTAAGAACAAAAGATATCTGTCTTGCATAGGATCAGTTACAGGTGATTTTGAAAAAGCTCAGAGCTCTTGGTGTCTCTGACGATAGGCCTTTGGACTCAGACCTACTCCAGCATATCATACTATTTTTCATGTATTGTTCAGGCTAAACTTCAAATCTTGAAGTCTTTAAAGAAAGAAAAAGGTTAAATTAAATTTATACAATGTAAAAGTGGTTTGTTATTGAAACAACTTTAATTTTAAACATGTATTTTGAAACAGATGGAGGTCCAGCTTCTTAATATTCCTTAATAAGCTTCCAGCTCCACACTTGTGCAGACATTTAGGAGGGATAATTAATATGTAAGCTCTCCACCTCCCATCCCCTAGGCTTTGCACCAATTACACTGCAGCAGTAGCAATTGCATGCATTTGTAGCTGAACTAGGAATTCGACTGAGTGAAATGAGAATGAGAACGGTGTTTCTGACAGGTGAGGAATGGAGAGACAAAATTCCCTTGCAAGTGTCTCTATGAGACAATCAGCATCCACTGTGAATTCTGCATTGAGTCCTGACAGTTGCCATGCTGTCGAGTTAACCAGGTAGAAAATACCTTGAGTGTCAATATGTGTCTGTTTTAGAGACTGGCAGTTCAGGGAGTCCGAGGGACGGGAGGCTCACTGAATGTGCAGGGACAGCAAAGCCTGACTACTTGCCACCATAAGAATGTCTTATGTCACCATAAAACAGAGTAGGTGCTGTTCAAGTCCCCATTTCTGATTTATCCAATACAGAATCAGACATATAAAAGTTTAGTGGATTTGGGGGTGTTTAAATCTCGTTGTAGAGAAAAAAAAAAGGTAATGATGCTGTGTAGCAAAAGAATTAAAATATTGATATAAAATAGAATAAATTAGTAACAAGAAATAAAATATTTACAGTATGACTATGTCTCCTATTACAGCTTCCTCGCTCTGACAGCATTGCCAGCTGTGTCTTGCAGAGCTTCTGTGGCTCAGGCTCATAGTAGAGGGTAAATCAAAGCCATGGAGTCTCTATATTTCAAACACTCCTAGTTTAATTGTGTAAGACCTTCTGTAATTCAGGTAATCACAAGTGGGGGAACCCTTTCCATTGGAAATCTGACATCAGTATTGCAGCAGAAGGCTGCCTACTAAAAACTTATCTCATTGCAGGTAAATAAGACTAAGTGTGAAATTTCCTAAATCTCACACAGGTGTCACAGCAGAAGCACAGAGTCTTGCATAACCCAAAAGCTGCTAAACTGTGATGAAACTTTAATTGTGCACTTTTGCTTGAAAGTTAATAAAAAAAGAATTAAGGTTGAGGGAGGTTACCTCTATCTTATGTGCTGAAATCCCTTGGCTTGTATAGGCACTGGGAGCACAAGAAGCCCTCCGAAATACTTCAAATTCTGGAAAAAGATTTCTATCTTGAATAATGCTTCGGGCTGTGTCTCCATACTTTTCCACTGAAAAATTCAGTAAATGAGCCTCACCTGAGGTACTTGTAGTAGATGAATTTGTGTGACTTCCTCTCTAACAGCTTATGTGTTCAGGGATAGTAATTAGGGGCAGGGAGATAACAATTATCCCTCTCTCCCTCTAATCACTAAGTCCACTGGACTTGCTCCAGTATGTCCTTCTCTTTCTTGCAGTGGTGGCCCCTCAGACAGAATATAGTACTACAAATGCAGTTTCAAAAGTCACAAAAAGTCCTTCCCTGGATCTGTTGTCTGCATTTTCATAGCCAGGATACTCATGGCCTTTGCTGCAGCTGCTGCTACTTGTTTCACTTGTCCATCAGGGCCCTGAGGTCCATTTCTGCACAGCTGCTTCCTAAATGTGTGCCCTGTAGCCTTTACTATCTCATGGAGTTGTTCCCATTTAAGATGCAGGATTTTGCATTTGCTTGTCATAGAATTTCTTCAGTTGGAATGGACACATAAGGATCATGAAGTCCAACTGCCTGCTGCTCACAGGACTGCCTGAAGCTAACCCATATGACAAACAGCGCTGCCCAGACCCTCCTTGATCTCTGACAGGCTTGGTGCCATGACCACTTCCCTGGGGAGCCTCTTCCAGTGACCAGTCACCCTCTCAGTGAAGAGCCTTTTTCTAATGTCCAACCTGAACTTCCCCTGCTTCATCCCATTTCCTCGTACCCTGTCTCTGGTCACCAGAGAGATCAGCACCTGCCCTCCACTGCCCACCTTGAGGAAGCTGACAGCTGTGATGAGGTCTCCCCTCAGCCTTCTCTTCTCCAAGCTAAATGAGCCAAGTGACCTCAGCCACTCCTTGTAAGTCTTGCCCTCGAGGCCTTTTACCAACTTGTTTGCCCACCTCTGGACACTCTCATAATTTGATGTTCTGCTTGTGTTGAGGTGCCCCAAACTGAGCACAGGACTCAAAGTGGGGCCTCACTGTGCAGTACAGAGTGGAACAACCACCTCCCTTGGCAGGCTGGCGATGCTCTGCCTGATGAACCTCAGGGCATGTTTGTCTGTTTTGGCTGCCAGGGCACTGCTGACTCATATTCAACTTGCTGTCAACCCCAGCCTCCAGATGTCTTTCCACAGGGCTGCTCTCCGGCCTGTCATCACCCGGTTTGTACGTGTAACCAAGATTATACCCATCCCAGGTGTAGAATCTGTCCCTTGCTTTTGTTAAATTTCATGTGGTTGCTGGTTGCCCAGCTCTCTATCCAGAGTATATCCAGGTCTCTCTGTAAGGCCTCTCTACCCTCAAGGGGGTTCACACCCACTCCCATTTTAGTATCATCAGCAAACTTACCTAATTTGCATTCTAGTCCTGCCTCCAGATCTTTTATAAAAATATTGCAAGTTTTGCTGACAGCCTGTTTCTCCAGCTTGTCTACCATCTCTCTGAATAGCAATATATTTGGTGCCACCTGCAAACTTGCAGAGAGTACACTGCTGCCCACAGTGTTAATGGAGACACTAAACAGTGTTGGTCCCAGCATCCATCCCTGAAGGATGTCACTATTAACTGGCTGTCAGCTGAAATTTGCACCACTGATGACTCCTTGCGGCCAGCAGTCCAGCCAACTTCCCGCCCACATTGTTGTTCACTCATCCAGCCCATATCTTACCAATTTGGTGGTACAGAGACTGTGAAGACTGTGTCAAAGGCCTTGATAAAGTCAAAGTGTGTGGCATAATCCTGCCCTGTGCCGGTTTTCCCTGATATCAGTGCCAGTCATCTCACCACAGGAAAAAAAAAAAACAAGTTGATCAGGCATGATTTGGCCTTGGTAAATTAATGTTGGCTCTTTGCAGTCATCTTATCTTTTATATGACTGGAGAAGGCTCCTAAGCACATTGGTCCATGCTCTTCCCAGGGCCTGAGGCGAGGCTGACTAGCCTATAGCTCCTCGGCTCTTATCAGTGAAAACTGAAGCAAAAAAAGGGATTGAGGACCTCATGTTTCTCCTTGTTACCTCTCTGTCCTGGTTTCTACTGGGACAGAGTTGATTTTATTCCTATGAGCTGGTACAGTGCTGGGTTTTTTTGTATTCAATATGAGAATAATGTTGACAACACGATGTTTTGGTATTTGCTCAGTAGTGCTTACACTAAATCAAGGGCTTTTCAGTTTCCCATACTTGATAATGAAGAGATGAACAGGAAGCCAGGAGTGGGCATGGCTGGAACAGCTGATCCAAACTGGCCAAGAGGGTATTCCATACAAGAGAATGTCATTCTTGGTATATAAACTGAGGGGAGTTGACCAGGAGCTGCTGGGGGCTGGGATGGACATCGGTCAGTGACTGGTGAGCAACTGTGTTGTGCATCTCTTGTTTCTCTTTGGTTTTATTCCTCCCTCTCTCTTTTGTTGTCTCACTTTTCAATCTTCTTCTTTTATGTCTTCTAGCCTTATTATTATATTTTACTTTATTTCAATTACTAAACTGTTCTTATCTCAGCCTATGGGCCTTGCCTTTTTTCCCCGATTCTCCTCCCTATCACACTGGGTATTGAGTGGGGTAAATGATTGCATAGTGCATAGTTTCTGAGGTTAAACCATGGCAATCTCAATCTCCTTAAATGTTCTTTTGCTACCTCTGTCCTTATAGAAGACTTTCTTGCTGACTTTGTTTTTCCTTTCTTTTTTCCCCCTAAAAATATACTGTCTAGATTTTCTACATAATGACCAGATCCCAAATTTCTTGTGTCCCATGTGCTATTCATAGAAGAGAAACACCAAGAAAAAACACAACCATATAGCTGATTTGCTATAGGATATAGTGAATCCCACCTGAGGATGTCTGGGATTCTCTCAGCACATCTCTCTGGGTGGTGAACAATTATCACAGCAGGATCTCTGCAGCTTGCCTGCCTTAATTCTGCCTTCAGCATAAGAGGCACAAACTGGGAGGAATGCCATCATTACAGTGGACTAACTGGTTCAAAACAGGAGTGCTAGTTCATGCCAACTGTGGAAGAATAATATAAAGGTGTTTATTTTTATGTTAGGAGCTACAGTGAAAACATTCCTGTACTTTATAAAATGGTGTAACATAAACAAGAAGAAATTCCTGTAAATAAAAGTTGTAACTTCTGTATCAGATGCAGATATTCTTTCTGCTAAGTTGTCCTTCAAATAGTAACCTTTTGGTCAGAGTTCATAAGGTAATAAATTCCAAGTATTATATTTACAGAGATACGTAGACAGCTAACATTATGTTTCGCAGTTTCCATAGCTCCATCTGCACCGGTCTCGTAGGGTGATGCACACTCCATGCCATGTGGTGCCCAATGACTCATGGCCCTGTGCCTCAAGGCTCACCCTACCCTGCAAGAAGGGTGTGCTTCTTGCAGCCACTGCTGCTTGGGTTTAGCTTTGGGTATCTGATGGGATTGTGTGGTCTTAGGACATCGTCATCATCTTTGTATGATCATTCCTATGTGTCTGAAATAATGCAAATGGTCGTGTTGAAGCCTGTTAGGGTAGTGATGGTGTAGCATGCAGTGGAATATCTGTGTTTCACAGGAACATGGGAAGTCACAGGGGAAAATATCTCTACAAGCTGCTTGACTGAATAACTAGATAGGAAACTGGTGTGAAAATATAATTCCTTGATGTTAAATACTTTTTTTTCTTTTGAAACCAAACTTTGCTTTAATTAGCAATAATTACAGGATCCTTCTCTTCTTCACCTGGCCTCAAATCTACTTTCCATTAAAATTTGGTTTTATGGAATCCTTTTATAGCTCTTACTGGTGACAACAGTTTTCAAATGTCATCAGCTGCTTAATGTTTAACATGCTTTCTGATGTCCTTAACCTCAGAATTTACCAGATTAGATATTCATTTCCTACAAGGAGGATAAAAAAGGAAATTTTCCTGGCCGATGTTAACAGTATATTCTATATTTACAGTTGTTTGCATTAAGCCGCGATCTGTCAGTACTTAGGAAATAGCAAAGGTGTTTTGCCATTACTACTAGAGCATGATTCTTTGAAAAATGTTCTTTGTTCTAGAAATTGAAAAAATGTTCCATGACAGTACTGCCTTATCCTCCACTCATTTTGAAGACACAAAGGTCTTCAAGGTTGCTGAAGACAGCAAACTTTTCTCTATACATAAAACTGGGAGAAATCGCTATACAAAAACATACTGATACTAATGACATATTGACTTGGTCATGGAGGTCTAGAAATGGCTGAACAGCTGCATGAAAGAAGTTTCTGTTTTCCATCTGTAAGCTGTGCAAGGATTGGTTTTAGAGTATATACAAGTATCTCTGATATTGTAATTGTGTAAAATGCCCTTAAAGATCTGTTGCCCCTAACAACCCTTTGGTTTGTTTTTTTTTAACTTCCTTTGTGAGTATTTTGTTGTAAAATACTTTAAAATGTACATATATTTCTAACACAAAAAACAAGAATACCACCAAGGTTGACTTGATGCCTTTCTTTTAGGGAGGCAGAATGGTGTAGAGCAAACATTCACTCCAGATCCATGAGAACCTATCATTGGGACCTTTGCCAAGCAATGTGAACAGATAATTTAGGTTCTGTTTTCTTTTCGGTTTCTTTACAGAAAGCTGAAACCATCCAAGTGCATTGTTGACAGTAAAGGACTTCTAGAAGATACTTGCCTTTGATCTCCTGCCATACTGTGCTATGGAAGTTATCAAGTGCTCTCAGAACTGCTAGAGCAAATTTTGCCCTCTGAATGCTCTTATCCATCAGAGCTGTGTCCCATATCTCTAACAGCTGTCACAGTTTTCTCACAGAGTTATCTCCATCTGAAGGAGAGCAGGTGTTATTTCTAGCACTCCTTCGTGGCCTGGCATCAGCAGTCTCTCACTGTCACCGCAGGACCATGGCAATGCGCCAAGCTGCACATTTCCCACAAACACTGGATGGCGGGGATCTAGGGATTAACGACAGGGCCCACACCTAATTTTCTGATATAAAACTATAGCACTCGGGAGGTTTATTTCACCTACCTATATTCATTGTCTCGTAGTCACATTAGAGTAATACCAGAGTTCAAATTGTCATCATCCCAAGGACAGGGGTTCTCATTTTTGCTTGTTTTGGGCATACACTCTGACCTCACGAAAACCATAATCTTAGCTAACTGAAAAAAAAAAAGCTTCCTTTTCAACACCTCTTTCAAGTGTGGGAAACAGATGGCTCTCTCCATGCTTCATGACTGTTACTGTTTGATGTGAAGTATCTCCAGTGTTTGAATTTAACACATGCAAGGGCACCACTCTCTGCTTTAACACATCTTCCATATCTTGAAGATATTTAGGGATGCTACAAGGCACCAGTTCAGGACAGTTCCTTAGGCTATGATTGCTTTATGATATAGTTGCTATAAATGAAAAAAATGTCCAGTGACTATTATGGAGAATACTGTGCCTCACACCAGTTATACACCTTTATTGCCTGGCTGCCCATTCATGACAAGTGACTATCAAAAAGGAAGAACGATCTCTATTTCACCTCTCTGACTCAATTGAATAGATCAGAGCACCACCCATGTTCACGACCCTTTTCTGTTAGAGCAAAATCATGTAGGAGGATCTAACTTTTCTCTGGATAGCTCTAGACAGCTCCAGATAACTTAGCTTGCCTATCGAAATTTCCCATTTACCTATTTTTGCTGAATCACATAGAGCATAATTTAGCCTGAAAGAAAAATCTTGGGGGATTGGAAAAAAATCAGTGTTGGATTCATGAACCTAAGAAACTCCAAAGGTTTTTTTTTGGTTAAGAATTCGCTGTTTCTTTACTACCTACTTGTTTTTCAAACTGTGTGCTACTAATTTTGGGGGCTCTTAATGAATGAGGGACATTCATTAGAGCTTTTCAGCAGTGTAAATAATGCTTTCTATGCCTAATTTTTTTTAATGATGAAGTTTGTTTGTTTTAAATTACAAAGTAAGATTTTAAAAAGTGAAAGATGAGTAGTAAAATTTCATCAGTTTTAAGTTAATATGATATAGTAAAATTTCCTTGACTAGTTTCAAGGAAGCTTATGCTACTGGTTTTCCACACTGGAGTCAATTAGAACTTTAATGTTGTCTTAAATTGTAACATTCAGTACCCTAAGTCATAAAAAGACTGAGTATGGAACACTCATAAACACAATTAATAAATTACAGTTCCCCAGCAGTGACGAACTGTTACACAAAAAACCTTAGCAGAAAAGGCAGAATATTTATAAGTCATCACTGTGGTTTTGTGCTGCAGAAAAGAAATGCACTATTCAGAATGTTTATTATTTATTTCTTTTCCTCCACTGATTTCATTGAACTGGAAGAAATACTACAGGAAACAATTATTTCAGTTACTGTGCAAAAGACGAATGGCAGCAGTAGTATCATCCCCTCTTTCAGCTATACTTTGAAGTAGGATATATTAACAACTTTGAAGAGGCTGATATCTGTGCCTGGGAGTCTTATTTCCACATTTCAACAATTTTGGGTATGTTAATTTCCCCACTGATTTGAAGCTTACTATCTTATGCTTACCTGCCACTTCCTTCATGGATCCAGAAACTGTTGCTGTGAATCTCTCTTTCTACTGCCTTCCTCTCCCTCTGTGTCACGTGTGTTCAGTCAGTGACCTTGGCATGCTCATGTCCCTGAACCCTGCTGTTTTTTTCTGGGTGTAGTCCTAAATAGCTTGCCAGATTGTCCCCAAACCACTTGACTAAGCAGTAAATTGAACCCAGCTCCTAAACTGTCCTTCAAACCATTTTCCTGATGTCTATTTGTCTGTGCATAAAATATCGCAGCAGACGACGTTGCCACACCAGCCACTTTGTAAAGAATTATGGCTTTGGAATGGTGATGACTGCTTAAATATCAAATGGGCTTATTATGTGCTCTTTGAAATACATGTTTCTATTTGAAATAATGTGCACTAGGTAACTGCAATGTCCCACCTAAACAAATAATTGGTATCGGAAGCTTCCTGTAATTGGACATTCTACTGATAGCAAGGATTATAACTGATGATATGGACAATGCAATAAAACACGATGAAATGAAATCCTGTACCTTGTCTTAACAGATTTACTTTCGTACTGTCTTTTGATGTCTTCAGCAAGACTAGAAGCCCAACCTGCCCAGTCTACTGTTTCTAGGTTGTGGTATCACCCAAACGTGACATGCCTTTTGAACTGGCAGAAGAATACTGCCCCAACGCTAAAACATGTCACTGATATTGCGGAGAAAAGCCATTTTGAGATGATGTTTTCTTAGCTTATTTTGAAGAATGCAGTGGTTAAATAGAAGTGAATAAAACTGGAGCAAGTAACAAGGCATCTCATTACAAATCAGTTTCTTTTACAGCCTGCAGTAGTGTCATCAACCTGTAATCTGCCTTCTAATTTCAATATGTTTTTGAGAGAAGGTGGGGAAGTGAAATTTAACTTTCAAATTTGATACATAATAAAGGAACAGACCATCCTGGGAACAAACACTTTCCAGACCAAAGGCAACCAGTCTGGTTTCTCCCAGAAAACATACCTTCTCAGCCCTTAAATCCATGCCTTCTCTCTTGTATCTCCTTCACTTAAATCAATGCAAAACAAAAAAATATTTGTTTATTTTTTCTTTGTATTATCTGAAAAGGATGTTTGTTAGGAGAGAAAACTGCTCCTTTAGAAATCAGAGGTTTGAAGTGCTTTAATTTAAGCTCACATGATTAAGAATGTACAATTTAAAATCTGAGGGCAAATGAGGCTGGCATTCTAGAAAAATCAATACAGATCAATTCACCTCCAATTATTTTCTTATTGCTGTCCTAGAGACGTGCACCTGGGTTACTAAAATAGAAAATAGTAGTGGAGGTTCATTGCATATCTCAGTAGAAATTAAGAGATGAAGTAAAAAAGAGAGAGATTCTAGCCTCAGTCATGTCAATGCTAGAGAAGGATTTACTAAAAAGGAATTTAATCCCACCACCCTTTTTAGGCCTTAATCATTTGAATTTGGTTCCCATGATGGAGAACACCTGTACAATGCCCACTTCAGCCCTACAGTGTGACCTCATTCAATCTCTAGCAACTGTCATCAATCTTTAATGGAGATATCAAGAAAAGGTATATCACTGGAAAATCCAGTTCTCTTTATTTGGTGATTAATTTGAAACCTGAAGTAGATGCCTCCCTCGCCTCCCCACGTCCCCCCCAAATTACCAGATAATAGAAGTAACAAGTTGAACTAGACAGGATCTCTTTCTACAAGCCTTCATTACAGTTCCCTTTCTCCCTGGACTATTTGAGTTATTAGGAACTTGCTTTAAGAAAACCAGTTTCCTCAAGACTAAAAATCTGAGTATATGTTACATGCCAGAAGCAGGAATATTCTATGTATCCCATGAGAATTTTCATTGATATCTAGTAGATGCATGTATTTTATGTGAGTGTGTGTCTATATATCTATTATGTACACACACATGGCAATATCTAATTAACATGAAGAAAAGGAATTCCACTTTACAAAAGATGTTAAACCATATAAAGGTGTGATATTTGCATCAAGAGCCAAGTTAGGAAGGACTTTTGCCATTTAAATTGCCAAGTTAAATACAGCACAACTGAAGCAAACCTGTCCCTCCAGGCATTCATAAGCCTACACTTGGGAGCTCTTGGAAGTTAACTTAGCACCAATTGTATCTTATTTAACTTGGCTGTTTAGAGGGCTAACCCTTCAGCAACTTGGCTCATACTGGCCGTATCACACCTTTACAAGACTGACCTTCCCCTCTCAACTTTCCCTCTTTTAGTGCATGCTGAGTGTTTTTGATCAGATCTGATTTATGCTAGTTTGGCCGATTAACATGAAAGACAAAAATAAAATCTCTGAAGGACAGGTCTGCAAGCATAAAATATAATTGGATGGAAATGGACTTGTTCGCATTCTTTTTGCCTTAGCTCAGCATGAGAGCGTTAAGTGCCAGCTGCCTGGTTTTGCCTGTTGTCTGTGCCACCCTACAAGGAACTTCCCCCAAAGCCTGGGAGTTGAACCTTTTGTGCTCTTGTGCAGAGCTCATGCATTGCACTAAAATAAGCAGGTACCTGCTCTGGGAGGCAGTCAGGGTTGGGTGCAATTACAGAAGAAAATGGAGAGGACAGCTGGTGTGTTACTGAAGGCTTCTGCAGTAATATGTCAGGGCATGCACGAAGTAGAGCTAGATGGTAGCGTTATAAGTGCACAGAGGTTCAGATCTTGAGTCTTTTGGTAAATAAAAACCTGAAAGACACTAAATTAGAGTATTGGATTCCTGTGGAAAAGTGTCAGTTGTGACCACCACAGTGAAGAGAGAATTCAGCAAAGAAAGGAATTTATTTTTGACATTAAAATGCTGTTCCCATATAGGGCATGGGAAACTGAACTTCTTCAGATTGCAGATCATACATAATTAAAGACACTCCCAGGAGACTTCTGTCATTTGAGTCAGCAAAACCAGAATAAATGGCAATGGAATCTGATGGAAATATTGTGCTGCAATCTTTGTAGATTATTACCTGAGATAATGAAACACTTAGAAGTCATATTAATGTCTGCAGTATAAGCACTTAGATTAGATAGAAAGAACACAAAAGGACTTCTCTGAGATGTGTATGTCACTGCATACATGGTGTCATACCATCTTCCGATCTGGCGTGACATTCCAGTCCGTGCAATAAAACCTCTCTGTTCAAGCTGATGTGTGGACAGAGACGCAGGGGGAGTAAGCGAAGAGGGCTTGAATGGCCCCAAGAACTGTGGTGGATAACGATGGAGTTATTGGTGGTAGGAGAAGGGAATTAATATATCACCCATCTTCTTGGTGGTAGTAACTGTGTAAAACACAGAATGAACAGCACCCTTCACACTGTTTTGAAAACTGGCCCCACACCAATAAATTTAATATTATATAGCCAGGGTATGGTTCTGTTTACGGCTAAGCCTAAGGAAGTGGTGTCTTCCACAAGAGGAATGAGGAGGACCTTTCCCAGTACCTGGGATGTAGCTGCTCTTCAGGAATCAGTGGTGGACTTGGCACTGCTGGGTTCACAGTTGGACTCGATGATCTTAGAGGTCTTTTCCAACCTAAATAATTCTGTTACTCTTGGCCATATGGGATGATCATCCCATGGGCTCTGTGAACAAGCTCTGTGAACAAGCATCTTGCAATGCGGGCAAAGCCAGTGATGGAAGGAACTTTTGTCTACATCCATCAAGGCAAACTGGCCAAGGACGTGTCCATGAGGCTAATTAATATCTGTTTCCTCTTGGTGTCTGGGTTGGTGTTCCACTGGGTTGGGTAAATAAAGATGCTTTAGTAGAAGCAGATGCATCTTGATAGTACACCATCAGCAAACCTATACCTATGTCGTTCAGAGCTAAAAATTAAACCAATTAGTGCCTGGATTTGTGCTCCACCTTGTTATCTCATATCTCTGATGCCAGTATCCAAGAACAAGATACGCAAAGAAGCAATAACATTTTTCACACATATTACTGTAGATAATGTTTATGGTCTTCTGTTCTTTTTGTTTGAACACACTGTGCTGGCACATCCTGCTGTGTAGTGAAACCATCTGATCTCAGGGACTGATTATGCAGCACGAAACCGGAGCTGAGTTTTCCTGTTCCCATCATATGTCATGTTAAATGCTGATAGTTTCTGATTTCTGTGTAAATATTTCACTATTTCAAAAGTTTAGCTTCAGGACATAGAATGAAAAATAGGAGGCAAGACAAAATAATGTAAGCTAGTTGGAGGGAAGGAAAAAACAAATGCAGCAGCATAATAAATTGTTTTCCAACTGAAATAGCAAGTGACAGATCTGAGATGACCTATGAGTTTAACTCCACAGTTCCCTGTTTTTTAAAGACTATTGAGGTTGTTTAGTTTGGTGGTATAGCATGGAATGTGGAATTTACATTAAAATTTCTGCAGCCAAAACCTACTCTTCTGAAAAGAAAGTAAGTTTTATTACAGTGCTTCAAGAGATGGATTACTCACTATCACTTAGACCAAAATTTCAAGGGATTGATTAAACTGCAATAAAGGATTTCAATTATTTGTGTTGAGATCTAAAATTAGTCTAAAATCTGAATTCACAAATCTCAATCATCTGTGTAAAACCGTTCTCCACAAAAAAGTCGGATCAACTTTCACAAGTTTAATATCAGAGTTAGGGAGGAAAGAGAGAACCAATCTGTGCAGTCTACTACTTAAGGAGTGCACAGTAAAATGGTGATAAAATATTTTATATTTGCTTAGTTTGCTTTCTAAGCTTTTTCCTAAGAATACACAGATTATATTTGCTACAGTACACCATTTTTCTGTGGAAGCTCAGTCTTTTTCATAAATTCAGTGAAACAGTGCACTATATGAAACCACTTAATGTGGGTCTCACTTTTTCTGATGTAAACTAACCAGACAAATTAAAGTGGGCTGAGGAGATAAAGCCTGTACTGCAACCAGTAAAACTAAACTCTGCTTGAAAGTTACAGAGAAAAACTGACTGAAGTGTTTAAAAGAACAAAATTAGACATCTTTGCATATTTAACAGGGTACAGTTTGAAGGGAAAAATATATTATTTTCTTTTGATTCTTTGCAGTTTAGCAGTTGTCCACTGCTCACTTTCTAATCCAAAGTGCATCTTTTAGATGAGCTCATCTCATATCTCTTGAAATTTATCTGATAAGAAAAGCCATTTTTATCTCTGATGTGGTAAAGATGAGACTCACTGGTAAAAGTGTGTGACACACCCTATTTGATTCAGCGTGTAGTTAAAGATAGAAGGAATATTAAACTTTGAGCTGTTACTTTGTCATCTGTTTAGATCTCTAAACTTTGATGATGCATTTTCATAGAGAAAAAGAGGAATATTGAAAAGTACGAATTCTTTGGCAGTTGTCAGTGTCAATATGAAAGGCTGCACACACTTTTTTTTGTCTTTTTCTAAAAACTATGTATGCAAATTCTGATCCCTCATCTAAGTTTTATGCCAAAAGTCTTCTTGGTTGGATTGCAGTGTTGCAATCAACATTTCTGGCTTTCCCTGTGTTGTATCCATTCTGCTTCTATCTGCTTAGACTTTACTTCCATCAATAGTTAATGTAGTTGTTCAGCTTCGCACAATTCTACTGATATCTGTTATCCTCATTTCTTTTCTCTCCTTGTAGTGTCCTCTATTCTTATCCCTACTCATACATTCACACGTGTATTTCTGGAATAGATAAACCCTTTTTTCCCCATCTCCCAGCTAGTGATCTAGCCAATCTGCATGAAGTAGGACAGAGGTGCTCTCTGCACCCCTCTGGCTGTGTCTAGACTTATCATTTGTTGTTAAGTGCCATGCAATACATGGCATTATCTATCAGTTGCTGACAAAGAGCTGATGTGTACAACAGTGCGTTTCTGGATGCAAGATTTACCTCCTAGGGAAACCAGAGATATCTGTGATGGGTCTGGCACATGCTCAGGCATAGGGAGGCTCAGGTACCTCCACACAGCCAGAAGGAAGATTGTCTAGATTGTCTCCCTCTGTGTATATATATATATATGTATGTACGTATATATGTATACCATTACAGCACAGAGGACAGGGCCTGATTCAAGCCCACAGTGCTGGGGGCTGGCCTTTGCCAGTAATTCTAAGTACTGCAAAAAACAAATAGCAGTGGATATAAACTGCAACCCTGTGTGCAGACTTTCCTCCTGGCCACCTTGTCATTTAGCAACATTCCCTTTTGCACAGGGCAATCTCCACCCACAGACTGGAGTGTGTAAGGACTTGAGGTGCCATGGCTCACGCTGGTTGCTGTTGACACACACAGATCTGGGATGCAGCTGTGTTGGTTACTCTCTGCTCATGTGGCCCTCTCCTACAATCCAGCAGCTGAGCTGTGCTCACGGTTACTTTCCCTCTTGCTGAAGAGGTTCTCTGGAGGGCAGCCCCAGTGGCAGGGAATGGTGTCTGTTCTCTCAGGCATCTGCAGTCCTATGTTACTGCACTGTCAGCATCAATGTTCCCTTCCAAGGGGATAAAACATATACCTCAACAAATGCCTCCATATCAAGTTTTGTGAATAAGTCAAAATCCACATATGTTGCTGGCTCAGTCCAATTATTCTGGTGGAGAGTCTGGGAGCAGTACTGTACCATATAGTGCTCTATACATTCCCCTTGGTGCCTACACACTATTCTCTGTGCTCTTGCATAATTTTCAGGAATGTAAGCTGTTGTACTACCTCTAGGGAAAGTTTTCATGCTGCTTGGAACACAGGACTTCTGCTTCGAGAATATGCAGTCCTTCAGAGAAGGAACACAGTGGAAAACAGTCGAGAGCAGAACTACAAGGACAGCTTGGCTCAAAGGCTCTGTGCTAAGGATGCTGCTACATGCTGAGCACAAGTGTAATAAAAATAATTACGTGGTTGAGCTTTATTTAGGGAATTGGGAAATGGGGTTTAAATCTCCTTAGATGGAAGAGGAAATCGAACTCTGTCCCTCTGCCCCTCCCCCCCCCTTCCAAAACAAAGGTGATTTGGCTAATGTACACTGAGAGAGGGAGGACAAGGAAGTAGGAAATGGGTCATCAACCACAGCTGCATATAAAAAAACCAGCAGAAACACCTTGTTGCTCTGGGATTCAAGTAGGTTTGCTAAGACCATGCCTGTTAGACTGAGACCCTGAGGAGCTACTGGTGGTGGAATTCCACATTGCTAGGTCCTTGCCGGGTTTTGGGGTAAACTTGTTTCTGACCTGAATGATGTTATAAGCACTTTCTGAGTTTTTATGCTGTCTGAGGAACTCCTAGATAAAACTGTAATATGCCTCTGGAATTCAGGTACCTTTTCTGAAGAGTTTAACATTGAGTGCAACAAAGAGTTTTGCACTTTTGCAAAGGTGTTTATGTATCAGACTGAGTAGCCTCTCAGCACTAATCTTTCTCCTCCAGTGTCAAGTGTCCTTTCTTATAATGTTGTCCTGGTGTTGCCTGAGAAAGAGTTAATTTTCTTCCTAGGAGCTGGTACAGTGCTGTGTTTTGGCTTTAGTGTAACATTGTTAACACACTGATGTTTCTGTTGTTGCTAAGTACTGTTTACCCTCTGTCAAGGACTTCTCAGTTTTTCATGCTCTGCCAGTGAGAAGAAGCTGGGAGGGAGGGAGCATGGCTGGTACAGCTGACCCAAACCAGCCAAATGAATATTTCATACAATAGAATGTCACACCCAGTATTTGAGCTGGAGAGAGTTGGCTGGGAGGGGGTGATCACTGCTCAGGGATGGGCTGGGCATCAGGCAGTGGGTGGTGAGCAATTATATGGTGCATCCTTTGTTTTGCTTCAGTTTTATTCACCTCTCTCTCTCATTTTCATTATAATAACAATAATTTATTATTATTATTATTAATAATAATATACTTTATTTCAATTATTAAACTGTTCTTAGCTCAAGAGTTTTCTCTTTTTCTGATTCTCCCCCCCATCCCACTAATAGGGGGAAAGTGAGCAAGGAGCTGCATGGGACTTAGTTGCTGGCTTGGGTGAACTCACAGTACATGGAGGAGTAAATATCACCGTATACATGTGAGTCACAGTTTTTTGAAAAACATGTGTAAAGACAGCACATCATCTCTGAACCTGGCCCTGTAGTTCTCTGCAGTTAAACATAAGTAGCTCATGCAATACAATTAGCCTTCATAACATAGTAAAAATGTAGAAATTCTCCTTTGAGAACTTAATCCCAGGGATCACTTTCGTTCCCTCTCATAGCCGTTAATTTATTATCAACGAAAACATGTCACGTTCAAAGTGCAGTGTAAATGGCACCATAACTAAATTGTAAAAACATCCCCAACATTACATCAAAGATATAGTATTCTTTTGGAATGAACATGCTCATTTCTTTGTATAAATGAAGGCTCTCTTCCACAGAAACAGAAATTGCTCTAACTGAAATATCTACTTAGTTAAAGCTTAATTTATCATTAACATGAGTCACAGTTACCATGAATCTATAGGGAAAAAATAGGAGAAAATACATGGTCTTTACCCTGAATTCTCTGGCCCCACTAAAGCCAGGCAATTTTGAGTGTTTAAAAAAAAAAATGGGTTTGGGCATGTACTGTTACATCTATGCCAGTAAATAAGCCAAGAGGAGGGCGCAGGCTTGAGGGCTGTTTCAGGACTGTTTGCACCCTTCCTGGCACAGCTTCAGCTCCGGTGGCACTCCTGAGTGGCGCCAGGCTAGGGCTGATGAAGGGGATTGTGTCCAGAAGGGAGCCAGAAATGCGTTCTTCCTGCTCGTGGGGGTAGAGAGCTGAGCTTTGTGCATGTGAGTAAGACAGTGTTGCTTGGCTTTGGGGTCAGAGACTGCTCCCCAGTTTATTTACTAGAAAAGGGGTAGCCTAAACTTTCATCTCTACTGTCAGATTAGCTCGGATTTGAGCCTGAGCCCAACCTATTCTCTTGTCCATACAAGCCTAAGTGGTGGCTTGTGGTCTGGCTCTGGTCTGTAGGCAACCAAGTGGGGAAAAGTAAGCACAGAGAGCGTGACTGCTTCATGCTTCTCCACTGCCCACATGGATGGTATGAGTACAGCCAGTGAAACCCAGCTGGCTGGAGAACAAGGGGGGAAACAGTGCTCTGTGTTCACCACTGCCTGAACACAGGTTCCTCTCCCAGCCATCCCTGATTCCTCACCTCCCAACTCATGCAGCTGAACACTCTACCCAGTTTGTAGCACCACCGTATTTCTGGGTGACTGCAAAGACTTCGAGGAGGATATGCTCTCTTCAATTGCAACCTAGTCTGACCATATTCCAGTGGCAATCCAAACATCCTTTGTGATTTTGATATAGTAAACAGTCTGGCTGTTTTATATTTTCTGACTGTGGCAGGTTTTCATTTGTGTATTAAATGGTTTCTGTGGAAGATTTCTGAAAAATGCAACAGAACAGGTGAAGTTGAATGAACAGAACAGACAGAAAGTAATCTGTGTGATGACTGGTTCCTCTATAAACAGCTAGGTATGTCTTCACAAAATAATTTTATCTGAATTTTCTCTTGTTCCCCCTATCACTACATTGTTCATTTTGGTAGAGATTGTTCTATCCTTCTACTCAGATGTATTTTCCCTTTCAACAGGCAAAATACTTGAAAGCAGCTTGTGTTTTTCCTTGGATTTAATGTTTACTGGAAATGACTGCAGAAACAAACACAAGAACCTCAGAGCTTCAGTTAGCTTGGCAATGACACAACTAGGTGCTTAAGAAAAGGGTGTAAGTGGTGTGGGCACGTATCTCTGCAGCTTACAGCAAACAATTATTAAAACTATCCTATGAGCTTTGCCTCGAGCATCATATTAAATTGCTAGCAATGAATTTATGGTCCATAAATCAGTCCTTTTTTCACCTTTTTCTTAAGCCCATTTTTTAGATATTGTGCATTAATTTTATCTTTATTTTTAGCAATCATTGGATATCTTAAGCCTGAAATATGTGTTCTTCTAGACAAGCTGTATGTTTTGTCTGTTTCCTCAGTAGGTGCACTTGTATGGAAAATTGTTCCATACTAACTGCAGTTTATTTTATGAGTTCAGGGTATATTTTTAAAGAAAAAGCCTTTCGTGGAAAGAATTTGTGTTCTACCTACAACAGATTTACTACTGACATTAGAAACACATCACCAGCACAACCTGTAACCCTGACATTTTCATTAATCCCCTGCAGTTAATTCCACTTGTGGGGAATTAATTGTACCATCAAATTATTTAATCAGGGCCTTACCATCTCAATATGACCTCCTCACTTCTAGTTTGAATACAGATGGGGGAAAGCGTATTTAAAAACTGTGATGAAATCTCCCAAATGAGTAATACTTAAACTCATTGCAGAAGAAGGAGACAGAAGGTCTGCAGTCATATTTAAAAGAATGTATCAAATTACCTTAATGATACCTGATCAGCAGACCTAATCAGTATATCTGAAGCAATTAAGTTGCATCTATAAGATATGAAGCAATGTTAAATTTGTGTGAGTAGAAACACTGGGTGTGTAATCGTTAATATTTCTCATAGCCGGGAACAATTGCAGCGAATGAGAAACTGTGCATGAGCCTTGTGTGCTCTAAGGGAAATTAACTGGATTCTGTTTGCCTGGAACAGAAACCTTTTCGTGACAATATCTTAGATATGTAGCAACCAGGAAGTGAACCATTTAAAGGAGCTGATCCACTCCCTGTTGCAGTCAACAAGAAGTTTCTTCAGTGTTCACCTTTCCCTTCCCTTTCTTTGGAGTTTTAAAGTATTTGCTGTGATTGCAAAAGATTTCTCAACTGGTGGTTAGAAAGGCAAAAGTTTAGTCCTCATGGCTGAATCCCCAAAAAAATTGAAGTCCAAAAGATGATGCCATTTATTTCAATTTAATATTTCTAAAACTTCATGTTTTCCTGAATCAAACTTCATCTAAGATCTTTCAAGAGAAACCAGTAATAGATTGATTCATTTTATGTTAAGTCCATTATGAGCAAGTAGAGCTATCGCTAATACTTTTTTGTATGCTCTTCGTTTACATAGACATTGTTTAGAATGTCCTCACTGAATTTTATTTCTAGACCTTTCCAAGTCCTGTGTAATTCCAGGGGAAGATGCTGGCCTGGGAGAAATTTTTTAAGGAGGTATACTTTTATTCAGTTCTTAGAGGCAGCTGAAAGCAAGACTTTTGTTTGTTTTTCTAAATTCTGAAATATTTTACAGTATATTGCAAGGGTGTTCTTATGGCCTTACAGTTATCCCATGTGAAGTGTTGACCTTTCATCCGACTGTGGAGGAATTCATATAGATCCTGGGAAACCCTGCAAATAAGGATGAATTACACAGAAGTCGGAAGGAGGATTAGGCTGATTAAACAAGTGTGTGTGCCATTTTAGTTGCTGTAGGGCCATGGTAGGTGCAGTCAGGACACAGGACCTACAGAATACTTGTGATTTCCTGGACCGGCAGCAGAAACCCAGGCATGACATTCCAGGGCATCTCACATCGCACTAGGTCCTGTGTTCAGGCAACTGAATTTCATGCTTGATTCTGCACAATGTCTTTTTCTTCCAGGATTCTCCTTGTCCTTCTTTTTGCTGACCAAGGAATACATATTTATATCCAGATTTATGGCTACAGATCAACTTGGCAAGTGTGATTGTTGCATCTTTGTAGGCCTTATACTACAGACTTTGGGATGAGTGAGGCATTAATTCAACTGCCATTTCAACTTTTAATGTGTCTCTCCTTAGACATACTTCATCTCATTGACTGCAACAACTTGAGAACAAGCACTGCAGCAGAGTCATGGACTACCCAGGCCTTCTGGACATGAATGACTGTCTAAAGGTAAACTAGCAGCAGTAGCCTAGAACCTGTATGACTTCTTAGAAGTGGTAATTCACAATTGCCAGTATGTGTAAGAGTTAATTAGAATGGACGCTTGTTAGCCTGAACAACACTGCATGATGCTTTTAAACTGCCCAAGCTGCAATATCCTATCCACAGATTGTTTCTGTGGATAGAAGATTGCTTAAAAAACAGTGATGACTCAGTGATACTGTCTTTTGTTGAAAGGATTTTCATACTGTGGAATGTGAGGAGGTGACACTGAGCAGGTTAAACAAGCTGATCTCAGCAGTCCAGGGTTTTCCTTTTGGCAATACCAAGACAACTGCAACTGCAAGGTTGGAGGCCACCAGACTCCTGCAACTGAATAGCCCATATCCCAGCATTTATAGGTCTATATACAGCCAAAGAAATATCTCTCTGGAGACCTGGGGAGAGGGCACAACTTCCCCAATGATTCCTTGCACCACTGTGAGATAGCTCATCCCGACTCCACAAGTGATGGCCTGATACTGGTGCTGTCCAGACTTCACTTCTACAGCTGGAGATTTAGAAGTTGTCACATCAACATAAGCCTGCTTCTCATAACATTAACAAGACCTATTATTTTTTTTTTAGGTTTGATTTGCTCTAGAGGCATATTTGGGGTGAGACCTTTGAGCTAGCTTTGCTTCAAAAAGAGCACGTAAGTCTTGGGACATAGGATCCTTGCTAGATAGAATTGTAACTCCATCCTTCATCAGGGGCCTTTAGTGCACACATGTATTAAAAAATGTGTATCGAATATGGCATGAGATATCTCATGTTCATTTAACCTTCATCATTTAGCCAGAGAGATGGTAGATGTCCCATCCCTGGAAACATTCCAGGTTGGGTTGGATGGGGCTCTGAGCAACCTGATCTAGTTGAAGATGTCCCTGCTCATTGCAGGAAGGTTGGAGTACACAACTTTTCTGGGTCCCTTCCAACCCAAACCGCTCTATGATTCTATGATTATTAAACATATCCATTTGACACATAACATGAGATGTTTTTGTTACATCTCAAAGCTATAAACTCTGTCTGCATGTTAGGTTTCGGTCTCAATTCTTTTCACCTTAAGTTACTCCAATGGGAAAAATTATAAATACTCTCAGACTTTATTTAGTTCAGTGTTTATACAGTTGTGTTAAATACACACACACACACAGACACACACACAGAGTATAAGCAAGACAATTATTCTTCAATACATTTTCAAGATCTGCTTGAAATATTCACAGAAACATTGAAGTTCAGTGTGGGGGAAGAGTAGCAGCTTTGTGTGTGAGAAAGACACGATCCTAACTAACTTTTGCTGTCCATTTTTTGACGGATGCAGGAGCAGGACAATAACCATTTTAGTACAGATGTTACAAATAACAGCTTATCCTTTTCTCAATGAATGAGTTATTTCACAATGTATGATTTCTCCATAACAGTCTTCGCCACATTGTTTTGTTTAATCTTTGTTCTATAAAACACAGAACACCTTGCTGTGTACTAACTCCCATTCAGTGTTGAACTCCTCCTTGGAAGTGATACCATTCTGACCTCCCTGCCAAAATAAAGCATCTTCAAGCCTCCCAGCACTCAGGAACATTTTGAGACCCTTTCCCCTCCATATGGTAGACAGCAATAATTTATTCTTTGTTTCGTACTGGGCATGTTTCTGCAGCAGTGGAAAGCTGCACATTGGGAACTTAAATTCCACAATTTCAGTTGTGTTTGTAAAAACCTGCCACATTAAGTCACCATATCTTGGAAGGTCCACTCAAATATAACAGCAGGGTGTACTGTTTCCATGTTCATAATCAGTTCATTCTTGAATTTTTTGGTCAGCCAACCTCTCACTCATTTATCTGAAGTTCTCTGGAAATTTTCTTTACATAACAGCTACAGGACTAATGTTACTGAATGTTTTCTTAAAAAAATTACAGCTACAAGGAGTTTACTGCACTGTTTCTCCCAGAATTATACTAATTTTCTCCACACAATTAGGAGAGATTTTCATATGTACTCTTGAATTTTCAGAAACAGATAATGTATAATGTATGTGTACATCCAATTATTTCTACTCGTGGTTGTTATAAATAAAATCTTAAAACTGTCAACTACACCAATGTCTTCATGTCATAGACATCTGACAGGTTCAAATTTATTTAGTTCATACAATAAAAAAAGCTATGTAGCTCTGTCCAAGCCTTGCTGTCTCATGTTAAGATTGGTGGAACTAGTCCTGGATGAATAAGGGAGATTTTGTGTTCCATTTTCAAATGCCTTCCTTTCAGTGCAGAAGCTGATAATTTCTTACACTTCCAGAGCCTCTGCTTGCTCCTTTGTATGCAGCTGTCACTGCTGTCACTAAAATTGCTCAAGGCTTACGCCCTCACCTTTGTCTCTCTGTTCATGTTTCCAGCACCTAAAAGACCCAGACTGAAGATACAAGACTGTTACATTCTATTACTTTCTATTACTTTGGGCAAAAAAATAGAGTCATAAGGTGCCTTGCACTTGCTAAAATTATAGCTTTAGAATGAATTAATGTTTCAAGCAATTAATACAGTGCTTTAGTCTGCCCAGACTGACCTAAATGAAATATTTATTTCATTATTGGCTTGGTCCAATTTCATGCTTGATTCATATTCAGGCTTTCCAGGTCTTTCACATCAACTCCTGTTCCTGCTCAGGCATTTTTGCAAGATTTCTCTTTGTTTGGTGTGAGGCTGAGACTAGTAGATGGATTTGCAGGACCATGGGCTGGAGTCAGTATTGCAGATATGTGCTTCTTTTTAGTAACAGCCCACCTTTATTCTGCTTTTTGTTAAATAATCCACAATAAAACATGACATATTTTTAGGGAATTAGCCTCAAAACCAGATTCTACAATTGTGGCAAAAACCATGTTAAAAATCAAAGTAGATCTTTCTTAAGTTAATAATTTTACAGTCTCACTGTACAATATCAGCAGAACTTCTTCTTTTGTTAAATATTTCCATGAACAAAAAGTATGTGAAAAAAAAGTTTTAAGTAAACTATGTATATGTTCTTTATCTTCACAGCTGGTGGGAGCAGAGGTAATTTTCTATTTCATCTCATCTGATAAAAATCCTCCATTTATTTTAGCATTTGATTTTGAGTCCTCTTTTTGCTCTGTTTTCTCGACATCTGTCTTTGTTTTGACGCGGTGCCTTCTGTAAAGACGGTAGCCTGAGGATCAATATATGTTTAGTATTAAATAAAGGCATTATAAAAATTGCCTGAAAAAGATGCTGTAGTAACATATAGCCATGCAATATTTTCTTTCCTTATATTGCTAAAGCATTTCAACACCTCCAGACAGTTTCTTTAAAGCTATGCTTTGATTTTGAAATCCATTTGATTATTTTTAACCCTTCTTGTTTTCTCCATATACATTAAAAGTTAAACTGATAATAATAATGATAATTATAGTGCTATAATAGAAAATCGCTGTACTTTACCTCCTAAAATTAGTAGCGCAAACAACAGCTGGAAAATGCTGTAGATGAGTGGGAAAGTAAACATCAGTTCAAGCTGTTCAGGAGTGAATGAGAGCTGTACTATAGTTGTACATAGCTGAGTGTTTTGCATGCCTGTTTCCAGAGACACTGTACGACATCTAAAGGGAATAATACAAAGACAGCTGTGAAATAGCATCCAGTGGGTCCTTATGCTTTTTACTAATCTGGATAAGCAAACAATGTAATGGATAACTAAGAAAATTGTATCCTTCAGCTGACATAGTCCAGCTCCACCTATGGCTGGTACCATGAATTACTGGCAGTTCAGCAGCTGTAAAAGATTGTGAACCACCTCAAAGGCACATAAGTGGCACTCGCTGTCTCCCTCTCTTGCAATGTAGACTAAATTGTAGACTGTAGCATCTACATGAGAAGTTTTATTGCAGTCCCAACCCACTTACAAGTCAGGTCTGTTTCACTTGTTTGAGGTGCAAGATATTAGCACACAAAGGCAAATTGTATGAAGGATTGGAGGAAATGCTGTAGTCAGAATCTGTAAATAAATGTGTACAAGAAAATTTTGTCTCCACATAGTACTGCAAAAAGCAGGGTTGGTGACTGAGTGACTCTGTAACATAACTAATGTTTAGGGAGCATTCTCAGCATTGATTAATCACTAAATAAAATCTTTTTACACAGTTGAATCAAGTTGTGGAATACCTGTGCCAAGACAGACCAGCTAAACGAGCCAGAAAGAATCCTAAAGTATAGCCAGCTGCTGGAAATATGGTGCCAACGATCCATAATTTGGGCGAGATAATCCAGGAGCCTTTGTAGAGTATTCCCCCAACCACAGCAATGAGCACAATGAGTACTGCGCCCACAATGGAACCAACCTGTGAAGGGAAAGAGGAAGGACTGAGTCAGAACCATAGAATCACAGAATACTGCGCAAATGAGAGCTCAAGGAAATTTAACGGCAACAAACATGGTGTCAAACACGCCTGTGATTGCCTCTGAGTCACTGAGAGTCTTGTTAAACACAAACCCTAGTGTTTACAGCAATAAAATTCACAGCAGACAGAGAGATTAGATAGCTGCCATTTTTCCCAAACAAGAGATGCATGTTGCACTTCAAGGTGTGGCAACAGCTCCAGATCAAGACACAGCTGTAACAGGTATGTATAGCAGATACCTGTAAAACTAGTCTTTTGAAGGCTTGACTATAATTGTACTTAGGACTGGAGTTTAAAAATAATTTCACAGGGGTGATATGAGTGAGGAATAGTGCACACATTAGAAAAATTTCCCCAGAGTTGTTGGGAAACTGACAGCCTAGTAGGTAGAATACTGCATTTTCCTCCCTCCTTGGTGAATTACACTCTGAGGCTTAGTACAGCGTGTGCTAACTAGACACTAGATTGCTAGTGAGCTAGTGCTAGGGAATTATTTGCCAAGTGCAGTGGTAAATCTTTAACGGGGCTGAAAATTCATGCTTGAAAACTAGTTATGAGCTTGTATAGCCCTTCTAGATAGACATAACCACTGCAGTTGATCTTATTTCCTGTGTCTGAATGTACTGAGATCTTTACCGCTGCTTGCCTAAAAAAGTTATAATTCATTCTCTTTTCAATACCCAAGTGAAATGTCTGTCATTAAAGCATATATTGCCAGGGATGTCAGAGACAGACTTCTTAGTCTAAGCTTAGGAGAATCTATTCCTCAGCTAAAACGTGTATTCCCATTGAAGTAGCTTCATCAGTCTTTGGCTGAAGCATTTTTAAGAGCACTGAATGAACAAGTGCTTTTGTTTGGCTGAGCTGTTAACCACATGCACCTAGGAAGAAGAAACATGGTCTGGCCATGACAAGCTCTTCTTTCACCTGGCACACTGCCTTTGTGCTCTTGTCTCAATTTCTCACTATATGGGCCTTAATCTGACAGCTATGGCTCAATCTTCACTTGATGCCTCATTGTCCTACACAAAGCAAACTGTCGATGGACCATTCTGTGGGTTGCTCACCCACTTGGCAAGAAAGGGGATGAAACAGGGCTTTGCTGAGAGATCAAGTAGAGTTTCTTTTCATGTGAGCACAAGTCCATGCTTTTCCCGTGACTGATTAAACAGAAATAGTAAGCTGCGAGTGCATTTAAAAATGCAACATGATAAGCTATCAGTTTAGTGAAAATGAATTGACTTAAAAAGACCTTACTTGTGCTCTATGCTGTCTGAGCTGATAGCAAAGAAATGATAACAAAATATAGGTAGAAAAACAAGTGACCAGGCTAGCTTTCTTTAAGAAAATTTAGATAATATATATGTTAACTAAGAATGGTTAGCAAAGGCCAAGACTTCTCAGCACATCTGAAAATCTCTTTAAACTTAAACCAAATGCTCAGAATGATTAATTTGCTGTTACCCTAAATGTGGCTAAATTATTATTATTGTTATTTTGATGAGAACAGTTTTTGCCAAAACCCCCATATTTTTGATGTATCTGAAGCCATCTTGCAAAGATAACTGTATTTTGTGAATAATTTTTTTTGGTTTTTATAAGAGTTGGAATATTTTCAGTTTATTATTTTTTAATAAAAATTGACTTCACACTCAAAAATTGGCCTACAAAAGACCATGAAACTGCTTTGAAAAAAAAGGAGGAAGACATTTTGATCCACAATGATTATATTTTTTATTGTTTTGCAGAGAAAAACTGCTTTCTGTTGACCTAAATCATTTGCCTTCTAATTTCAGTTTACATTATATACTGAACTCAATTACTAACATAGTTGCAGCCAAAGACAAAAGTAGGTTCTTTAGATAATGATGGTTTCTAATAATGCATGCAACTCATGCATGTTTGTGCAGGGGGAAAGCAATACATTTCCACACCATCTCATTTGTTTTCTGCTGAAAACTTTCCAGGTCTTATGAAGTCAGATACTAATACTATGAATAGCAATGTACTGCTTCAGTGGTGCCACTGATTCCATAATTTGTCCATAATTGTTTATGCTTCAGCCTTATATATCCTACCTTAAGTATGATTTTTGCTTTCCTAGGCCATTTGTAGTTAACAAACATTCCAAACGAAACAGGAATTACAAGAGCTACCAGAGAAATTCCTGTAAAAAAGAAGAGAGAAGTTAAGGCCAGTTATGGTGCAGAAGCTCACGACAGGACAGACACCATGTCGAGTGACCGTGGGCATGGAGCAGCCCTTCAGGGGCCGTTTCTGGTGGGCACAGCCCGGAGCACGCATCCACACTCTGCCTGCACCTGCCTGTTTGCTTTTCTATAGACTCTGTTATCTTTGGCAGCCTGTTGAAGTAATTGCTATTCTGCTGAGCTACATGCTCATTCACCTGCATCAGAAAGGCAGACAGAAATTTGAGTGTGCTAATCATCACTATCCTGTGATGTGAGTAGCTATATTAAATGTTCATTTTGTCTGCAGGTGTTTCGCTACTGTACCGTATCAGCAACCGGTTTAGAGCTTCTTTTGTTTTGGCCTTCCCCCTCCAGTATTTATTTTGAAAGCACAAGCAAAGTATGTGATTTTTGTTTTTCCCCAAGGACAATGGGAAGTGAAGTTGAAGAATGTGAAAGTGATTCTGCTGGCTTTTAAGATTAGCACAACATGAAACTGCACCTGATAAGCACTAGGGCCACAACTCTGCAAAGCACTGGAGCACATATTTCCAAATACTTTAACTATTTTCTCTTTGTAGCTGGATGAGATTTTTGACAGGAAGTCAAATGAAACCACTCCTGGCAGTGTAGATTGCAGCTTTTCAAAGAGACTCAGCAGTTTTAATCACTTGCTTAATTATCCACGTGTGCTTAAGTATTTTGCCAGATTATGGCCTCAGCATTTAGCACTTTGCAGGATTGGGTCTTAAAGCTGTTACAAACACTTTCATCCAGGAGAAGCAGCTATTCCTATATTACTTATTCTGTATTCTTATCCCAGTACCACCCAGGTCTCCAAACCAGTAGAAAGAAAAACATGCACAATCTTGTCATAATTATCTGTACAATATTTATAGTGGCTTCAAGTCTTTGGCAGAGCTGTGGACAATGTGAAGTGATTTTTGGTACCTAATTGTCCATGGTGGTTATTAAAAAGTAGAAAGAGGAATATTTTAAAAAATCTGAGGTAATTTCTGCCTGACTGCAGGATGATGGTATAGAGGTGGTTGTCACTGAAGGCAAGATAGACAGAAGGGAAAGCTCTGGTTCACTGGACTCACCAATGCTGTCATAGGGGAGCACAATTGCATCAGAATCAGTCCACATCTTGGTGTAAATAAAGAGGCAAAGTGGCATCATTCCCATTGCAAGCAGTGTGGAGCAAGTTGTCATGCTGATGCTGCAAAGAAATTGGTTACAGTGACTGTTCATCTCGTGCTAGCCCGTGGTCTTTCTCATTTTCATATTACCCTTTCACACCTTGTGAAAGGTTGTGCAAGAAATGTTGCTGGCTACAGACAATTTATCCTGCATATCAGGTTAGCGAAAAGCTAAATGAAAGGAATGGGTTCTGCTGAAAATAAAAGCCACGAAATATCAAGGTGTTCTGCAGCCACAGAACCATAACTTTTGGTACAAAGGAGGCAGTCAGACAGGTGGCCAGCAGGAAGGTCTGTTGGCAAGTCTGTCTGCATGCTTCCTGTCCGTCTGGTTTCAGAGAGGATGGCAATCTGCACAGGGAACAGGGGCAGAGATGGACATCAAATGGAGCTTTCCATTATATCAGCAGTTCTAGAGTGTTAAAATTTCACTTTGAACTCAACAGCATAGAAATCCATTTCATTGTCTAGGATGTGTGAGGTAATGAAATTCCCTTTTCTGGCTTGTTTTGTTCTAGGCCAAAGAGTAGGTGCTAAGAATTGCTCAGTGAGGCTTAGCATAAGTATTGTTGCTGCATTTTGCAAAGATATTTCTGTTTTCTGTTGTACAAAAAGATGCATTCTGCTACAGGAATGAAGAAAGAGGAAAAGGCAAGACATCTAAAATAAGGAGGAAACTCTCAGGATCAGAGTTGAATGGATAAAATTATACCTACAAATTTCATTCTTCTGATATAAAAATACTGAGAGAGGGTTCTAGTTAATAGATTTTTGAAGCTTTCTTCTGATCCTCATTTCTGATTTCTCTTTTTTGTTGCTTGTCCTCAGAAAAGGGACTACTGGTCCTGGCCCACAAACTGAGCAGATCCAGAGAAATCTAGAAAAATTAATGCAGAAACCACAGGAATATCTGCATTAATTTTGGTTCCTGTCACTCTCTGCTTTAGTCATTGTATAGAATTTTGCAGGAGCCTCTGGCAAAGGAGCTCCTGTAGAAGTCTCCTACAGAGAAAAAGAGTCACGGGCTACAATTAACATTTGGTGAAGTCCGAAATGGATAAAACCCCTCATGCTTCCTACCTCTGTATTTCCTGTATCTTTATACTGTCCCTGAATGTACATCCTTTTCCAAAGTCTGGCCATCCTCTAACCCCGGTCCCTGTTTCCACAGAAGCAGTTGTTTTTGTGAAATATCAAGAGATGTCTCTAGGGGGAAACATTAGAGGATACCAACTGGGTTTGATTTACTAAGAAAGATATGAAACATCATACTTCACCTGACCATGATTATAATGCTAATTATAAAATTAATTCCTGCTATAAATTGTGGTTTATTTGCACAGAGAGGTTTTGAAGAACTATAGACAATGACCATGGGCTGTAATGTATAATCATAAAATACTAGAGTTAAAACCAAAATATTGTCTGATATGACGGGCAGGTTTCTATAATACTGTGGTGATTCCAGAAGCCAGCCACACAACTTCTAATGTTATTCTTCTATTGAGAAGAGAAGGTGCTTGCCTTGACAATCTGCTGTACCTCTTGTATCCTGTGGTCCCTGCACCTTTGTTGCAAAGGTACTGACCAAAAGCCTTTGACGTTCTTAAGGTAAAGGTCTTTATCTGAAGAATAACCTTTTAAAGGCATTTTCAATTAACTTCACCCTCTGCCATCATCATGGGATAGAAATCCTGTTCATGTTTATAGCATTATAAATTTGGATTCTTACCACTGATTTCAGTGGTGCAACTCTGAACATACAGAGCTGACCAAGCATAGTTTAGCTCAGTTTATTCTTCCAGGGAGAGATTAGAACAAAATTTCAGGCTTGTACTCAATATATTCCCATCTGTGGTTTCTTAGACCTGTATTAATTGAAATTGTCTTACAGTTCTTAGTATCATAGATCTTTCCTCTACAATGAGGAAGCCAGTGATTAGCAGAGCTGACCTCATTCATAACTTGGTAGCTGCTTTTACATCAACACCTGTATGTGACAGAAAAGTTCACTCTTTTCAAAGAATGGAAAAAATGTCATATTAAAGCTACAAATATTACCATTCTTAGACTATTTACACTGGCTCCACATCTTTCTTATTTCTACTATTTCTTCCATTTCTAGTTCACACTGACATATGATAAATTGGATGAATGCTTCAATTTATTTTACTCTGTAAGAAAGAGAGAAATGATCCTGTTTATTCTAGACCAAAGTAATCAGGACATAAAAATAAAAAGACGGTTCATTTTTAAAGGCTCTTAGAGTTAATGAACCCCCCATGGAATTTGCATCAAGTGTAGTGTTCACTGCTCCTGTGTTTTTGATGTCCTAGGCCTTACACATCTATTTCTGAGTTCACAGCACTTTGTCATTGAGACCATCTCACTTTGCCACAAAGGAGGGCTTTTCATTGCCCCCCAATACACAGGACTGCCTTAAGTAGTGGTTTCTAGCCTGTAATATATTCCCTCAGTTTGAAGAGTTTGCATAAGTTTCCAGGAGCAGAAAAAATTATCACAAGTGATATTCATTAGAACTAGTTCCCAAAGAGAAAATAAATGCCTGTCTTTTCATTGTATAGAACACAAAAGGAGGGAAAATATTTCTCCACAGGAGCTCTTTTTCAAGAAACATTACGTCAAGAACAATTGCATAGCCAATATTTTGTACAGAGGATTCTGATACTAAAATCCTATGTGGGGTTGTTCTTTTACTACTCAGTTTCTTGGGGGAAAGAAAAGTAATTCTAACTTGGGCAAAGTTTTCATAATGTGTGTTATCTTAATTGTCTTCATAAATTATATTTGCTCCAGGATCTGAAGTTTGACAATAAAGATATTTTCTAATTTACACAGTTCTATTGTGATAGCCTCCTCCTGAATTCCCAATGAAGCAAGGATATTTGCTACTGTGCTTATATTTACTGTGATTACAGTAACTAACCTTCTTTACAAGGAGAAACCAACATGCATGTGCCAGGAAGCTAAGAAAAACATTAGACAGATCAGACAGTTCTTTTCAAGGTAAAATTTACAATGTAAAGAGCCACATGAAGTACTTAGAGAACGGCTGCTCTTACCTTAGGTCCATGTCTCCATCCACCCAGTAGGCGATGACATTTGAGGTTGTGCCCCCTGGACAGCATCCCATGATCATCACCACGACAGCTTGAATAGGAAGGACGTTAAAGGCCAAAGAGAGCAAGAAGGCTGTGAGAGGCATAATTCCAAACTGGCAAAGGAAACCCACAAATATACCCCAGGGTCTTTTTATGTGACCCAAAAAATTTTTAAGTTCCACGTTGCAGCCCATGGAGAACATCACCAAAGCCAGCATGATTGTTAGAACAGTACTTAAAACTACGTTTAAAGTTTGATTAAAATTATCATCTGGTAATACACAAGATGTGCCATCACAAATAGTAGCATTTGCTGGACAAGCCGTGGAGTTTTCTGCCAAAAAGCCAGCGTTAAATCGCTGGGAAAGAAAGTTTGTCTGCATTTTGAAACACAGAACTGCTCAGTACATCCGTGGTAAACTTTCAAGCCTGTGTAAATGGCTGTTTGTCAGTGACTTCTTTTAAATGATCCGGGAAGCAATAAAATGCAATAAATGTCTGAAAACTCTTACTCCTGTGAAGGGTTTGGCACAGTGCTGATTCATATAGTTATAAAAGTTGCACTTGCTTGGTACAGTGACAATTAATCATTTATTCATATGAAGGTGAGGAATCCCACATCAAGAGAATAGCCATGTTAATATTTAAGGGTTTAGAGGAGGCTTGTAGTGCTGCTGAGCTCATGAAACAGGAATCACAGGAGGAAGAGAAAGTTTAGACTTCATTCTTTGAATTCCTTGCATGCCTTCAGGAGACCTGCTCATGCATGCAATGCTGCTGACAGTACAGGGGTCTCTGTGGAAACCATGAGTGGAAGTCCTGAGGTATGATTTGAAGCTGCAACTCTTGCTAATGGATGCAATATTCAGCACGACACACAGGCTCATTTGAATTATGTGGAATCTTTGTTTCTGGCAGCATGGAGATTCATCGTCCTCTTGGCACCTTCTGCCAGGCACAGCTGGAGAAGTCATACTTTGATCCGACTCGGAACGGAAGTGGTGGACAGTGAGAGGAGGAGAGTGGGGTGGCAAGGGCAGAGGAGGAGGTAGATGTATTCTCTGAGCCAAGCGTAGGGAGCAGAAAGCAGGGCAGTGAGGCTGGCACACTACTGTGGAGCCATGGCACTCAGTAAGTCGACTGTGTCCCCTTCTCTATCATGACACTCTCAGCATCCACGCCAGGGGTGACAGTGCAAGTCACCTTTTTTTGCCTGGTGACCGGCCTGTGGCACAAAGGTTAGGAGAGAGGTTTCTTGGGCCTGGCTTTTGTATGGCTTGTTGTTCTCTGTCATCCCCATGGCTCAAAAGAAAACTCAGGTTTTGAAAAGCTTTTAAAGATTTGCCTCTCAGGCTTCCTTGAAAATCTGGAAATTTGGATGGTTTTCAGATGAAGATTATTAATGATTTTTGCCTGTGCCCAAGCTTTGTGGCAGAAGTGTCTTCAAGTATATATCTTAGACTAAAATCAAGCCTGAAACGAAAGTGTAATTGTTGCCCTCCCAATAATCTTTATTTTTCAACACAGAAATGTTTTTCACTAGGGTAACATGCTAATCCATAATTATCTTCAGCAAGCAAGACTCTCACTGGAAGCCTCAGCACTTTGCGCCTAACATCAGTGTGTGAAATGATAGGAGTTGCCTTTTTTTTTTTTCACTTTAAACCTTGAATCACGTAGGGGGAGCTGACTGCATTAGAAAGGATTTCCCAGCATGCTCAGATGGCACCTGTTTCTTTACAAAGGGGTCAGCTAAATGGCTGTGTCTCCTAAGTCACTGTTGGGTGCCTGATGGGATAATGTCAGAGTAGCTTTATCCTCCCAGGCAGCTGGCAACTCCTACCCTGCGATTAGTGCCACATCTGTGTGGCTAGGATATGTCTAACAGAACAACAAGTAAGGTAATAAGGAGTAGATGAAAGGAAAAGAAGGCTACAAGATCTCGGTTTGGCAGAAAAACTTACTCTCCTTTTTATCCTTGCTTTCAAACAGAATGTTTTAGGAGCTTTTACTTTTCAATCCAAATCTTTTAAAGGGCTAGTAAGGTTTTAAAAGCAGTATTAATAATGCTGTATTAATATTTTCTGTAAAACCTCTATCAGAGTCTTGATTTGCACTTGAACTTGCTTCTTGTTGAAACTTAAATTTTTTACTAGTGTCTTGAAATCTCCAGCAAGCCTTGGGGCTGGGGGCGACTTTCTTAGTCCTGTAAATATCTGGTATGCTGTGGAAACCCAGAGTGAGTAGTTTGGGAGAGGAGGTGAGGCTTGGAGTGGCTGTTTCTTGGCACAGCCTCGTGCAGGGGCTTGCTTTTACCTCCTCCCTCTCCTTGCAGACCCTTTGTCTGGGCAGTGTAGGGGTGCTTGATGCTGTACCCCCAGAAACAGCACAGATGAAATGTCCCTGGTTTTGGTCTCCAGCCCCAGCCAAGGGACTAGAGTGTCCAGCTGTCATTTTGGAGTTTGATTTCCTGGAACAGTGTGTAAGGGGAGACCTTCATGCTCAGTTTTTGTGCTCAGCTGAGGACAAAGGGGACATCATCTGCTCATCCGCGTGGCATTGTGGGTCAGCAACTTACGTAAAATTAACTTGTACTTACTGTTAGCTTTGCCTTTGTTTTTTTCCCTCTATTTTAAAAGGGATGGTTGCAAGTCATTATTTCAGCAGCTAGCGCAGCTAGCTGTATAAAACCTTAGATTACAAAAATGCTGTCTGGAAACAGAAGAGAGCCCTTCTGAATTCAACTTATTATTAGGCTGATATTGCCGCAATATAGCACAGCTGGGAATATCTGTATCAAGAAGTCCTCGTGTGTTAGGGAACTAAAACCTTATCCAAAACATTGAAATATTTACAGGCACAGTTAAAAACCTTGGCATGTTGCAGGAGGTACAGTATTATTGTGTAGGCAGGTGGGTCTCTCAGGAGTGCTGGATTTCAAACATTCCTCTAAGTCTGTTTTGCTTTTCAAAATGTGCTTCTGGGATTTAATCCATTTGCAGGCTAGCGAGAGACATCCTCAAGGAAAGCAGCAATTCAGAGATGGTTTTCAGAGATACTTAGCAGTATGTCTTCTGTTTCACTGCCTGTTTTCCACTCAAGTTATGGTGCTTAACTGGGGAGATGGACTATGTACTGCTCTGTGAACCCAGCTGGCATCTTTTGCCTGTACATGTTGCACATGTTCGGGTGATTTTAAATATTTGCCATTGACATTCAGAGACGGAAGGAGCAGTGCAGTGAACTTGGTGGCATTTTGGTGATGATTAACATACCCAGACTGATTCTTGACACTGCCAGCATACATCAAAAATGAAATAAATCAATGCTTAAATAGAGAAATACCAACTTAATTGCATATTTGCATCCCAAACAGCAATTTGTCATCTTGAATTTTTGCAGTGATGAGGCTACTGGCTTATTCAAGTGAGTTTAGCGTCACTTCAGCAAACAAAGCCAGGCAGGTAGAACTTGTAAGGATCTGTCCCTGTGCCGACAATTACATAATTGATTTATCCATTAACTCAGGCAGTTATAAAACAAGAATAGCATTAAGTGCACACAGAGACTTACACTGGGAGACACAATTTAACAGTTTGTCTTTTATGGCTGTCTGGTGCTTATTTCTGTGATGTTTCTCTTAATGAGACTTATGAATCTTCCCTGTCTGCTTAGTTCAGACTCTGAGATGCTTCTTAGTATATTTATGTCTTGGTTAGAAGAATCTTTTCTTTCAGGTAATTGATTACCTAAAGTCAATTACCTGCTTTTTACCACCATCTGTAAAAGAGACAGCAGCTCTACCTAGTATTGGTGACCTTGTTTATAACTTTAAACTTTAGTATAACTATAGATGGAAAATTTTGTTCGTTTGTTAGAAGTTTTACTACATTGGAAGCTTATAGAAGGCATTAAGAAAAGAAAATCTCCATGCAATAGCAGGAGAGAAAGCTAATTAATATACATCTAGCTCAGGATAGCTTCCTAAAGAACACCAAAAAGTCATCTGCAAACTAACTTACAGAATCTTTACATTTACATTTTTACATTTCACTGACTGGTGCAGACATCTGCACTCTGCCTGTTAGACTCTTGAGCTGAGTTTCATTCAAATGAAACACTGGGGGCACAGGTGTTGAACTCAGCTGGGAAAAAAAGCTTGATGTGTTACATACTTGGATTACAGGCAGATTTAGCTGGCCGGGGTACTGTTGCTGAGAGATGCACCTTGCAGTCGTGGCTGAGTTCCTGCACAGAATATGTGATTGGCTGGAGGGATAGAGTTCTGCTACAATTTGTCAGAGCTCTAATTATTGCGCAAGGAGAAATCCATAGTGCTTTTGCATTTTCTAGTACAATTCAGGCTTTCCAGTCCAAATCATGTTTCAGTGTACTCATCTTAAGTAGCCAAATGTGAGCATTTTCAGCAGAACATAACAAAAGTGCATAGTTACCACACAAATGCATGTAAGAGAATGCAAAGGCCCTGGACTTCAAAGAAGTTTGCTCTTTTCTGATACGTGTATGAGGGAAAATGTGCATTTCACATGTTCAGCAAGGACTGTCTGCTGTGAGACAAAGAGCAACAGTCTGCCAAAAGCACAAGGTAGCCTTTTGACTGCCAAACTGTAAGAGTGACTTCTGACATTGATTAAAAAATATGAAAGTTAGATAATTTCATAACAAATCAAAGAAATGAGTCATGCTACCAGCTATAAAAGCGTAAGTTTTTGAATGATTCTATTGGATTGGAATCCCATAATAAAAGCATGCTTTCATGTTCCTCAACAAGGACTGGCTTTGGTCTTCGAGGGCTAACACACCACACAAATATTTCAGTGCCTTTACCTGTCCTTTTAAAGTTGTAATTTTAATTAGTTGTAAGGCTTAATTGGAATAAGTGGCCAAAAGAAAAGATGTCTAAGTTCTAGATCAAAGGTCTGATTGATTTTAAGTCTACAAGGTTAAAGAAAAATAAAATTGTTACAGGATTTTATTTTCTTGGAACCAAAATTGGCTCTGTTAATATTCATCAGAAAGGGAAACCACTTATACTATCTCTTCTTTGTTGTTGTGTTGGTTTATGATGTTTAACTCCTGAGAAGTAGTAGGAAACCAGTGGTTTTGCCTGCAGTTCCAATGGCCTCTCCCACCATTGTCCAAGTCTGGAACCTGGCTGCACCTTTTAAAATTTTCATTTAGATAATTGAGGAATTAATTTGATATTTTGTCTTTGAATGAACTAATAACAAAATCACCTAATTTTTCTCTCTGTTAATTTGAGAGATAAAGGTAGAGCAGAGAAAGCAGAGAATTACAGTAGAATATGATTGATAATAAGGGAATAATGCTCATGAATTAATTCACCTGCCAGTGGATGGGACATGGCTTATAAAGGAATAAAGCATGAGAGAAGCAGATCAGTAGATCAAAGCATCTGGTGTTGGGGACTTAAAAATTTCCCTGCATATAATGTGGGTGTTTTACTTCACCATGGTTTAGTCTGGTTCCTGATTTGGGTGTCCCTAACGTGTACTTTGAAATGGTCTGAAAGATTAGTCATGGGTATGAACTCATATGTCCCTAGTATTGGAGTACATCTGTAAATGTGCAGGGGGCTTTTTGGTTTAGTTATAAACCATTAAACAAAACCAGTCAGCACTCACCAAAATCTCTCTGCTAAACAAGCTGGCACATAGTAAACGGGAGCAGTTTGGGGATTTATTTTGACATTGTTCTAGTGATCCAGACCAAAACTAGAAAGGGGATGCAGCCCTAGGTTATCCATGTCATCTGCACTGGGCTGGTTGGTGGGTCATGGGCTGTGGGAGATGTGTGTCCTGCAGGGACATGGCTGGGTGGAATATCCCAAGGGCATAAAAAGTAGCATTAGATACCTACATTTAAACAGCTGAGTCCCAGCCTGTATATCTGTGCTGAAGAAGGTGAATTGTGCCCTGATGTTCTCTGCTGAGAATAAGTTAAGGCTCATGCAAACAGCTCTGAATCAGACACTGGGGATGTTGAGAGCCAGGTTTTATAGAGCACATCCTTTAACGAACACAAAACCAAGAAATTTGAGGAGAAGAAATGTTTCTGAGTTCCTGCTTTTAGTCCGCCCAGGAATTTGAAAAGGGACAGAAAGACAAGTGGCTGGAATTGCTTCAGGTAAATACTGAGCAGCACTTCTGGGAATGAGAAAAAGAAGTAAAGGAGTGGAAATACAAAAGTAAAGTTGTGCGGGTTTTTTGGCTTTTGGTTTAAGGATTTTTGTTTGTTTGTTTTTGGTTTTGCTTCTTTGTTTTGCCCTTTTTTCTTCCCATTCTTTAAAAAATGTTTTGCTTTGAGTTCAGGCTTTCTTAGTGAACACAAACGGGTTCATTAACTGATGAGGCTGTGCCTGCTTCTGAAAACTGGGCTGATCTCTGTGAATATGGCAGAGGCAGTTCCTTAGCATTTCTTTTTCTTACTTACAGCAGAGATTTGAACTAAGAACTTCCACAGAGCATGGTGGGAGCTGCTGGTCTCAGACTGTCTTCAGATGAGCCCCTTCAGAGGTCTGAGCTGGGACCCATATATGCCATCTCTTATGTTGGCACCCTGATTATGAGGTACCATTTTAACATCCTGCAGGTGGTCCTGAGGTACCATTTTAGCATCCTGTTTTGAGTCATGTCATACAATTTTCTCTTCAATACAAAAGAATAATCTCTTCATTAAAACTGTCCGGGGTCCACCTGAAGTGAAAACTGGCAAGATTTAACTAACGCTGACTCTAAAACTTTCTGATTCCATATGGTGAGGTGTGAGGGAGGGGACTCAGATAATGGCAGCTGTTAACAACTTTAAGATCCCACTTGTGCTAGATGTTGTGCAGGGCCATATTAGGCACCACTTCCCACCACTTCCATTTTTTTTCCTTTTTTTGGTAACATTTCTCATCTTTCTTCAACATATGGAATATGTCAGCACAATAGGCAATTCAGAAATGAAGACAAATAAAAATGTAAAAGAGTACCCCTTACATACATAAATTATATGCAACGAAACACTAGTTCTGAAAAGCTAGTCTAAAACCATTGTCCTCTTCTCCTCAGGGAAAATGTTATCTGCATGTCCATCTTCTTCACAGAATTTTAATTTGCTTAGGACACGCATCTTTATTACAGCGGGTAATGCGGATTGTGACTGTATAAGGTTTCTAGGTTTTTAAAATTTTCGGCTTTGATAAGACCAATTCCAGTGTCTTGTTTGGCTGTTTGCTTTCAGGATACCTTTTATTACCAGGAGACATTTTTTTAGAGTTATTTGAGATTTAACTTGATATGTATAAGGTGAAATATGATGATAAAACATTCAAGAATGCTGTGTAGATGCAACTAGGAGATGCTGGTCTCTTAGCACTTGGGAAATTTAAGCCACCAGCCTGGATATTGGAAACTTACTTTAACAACATGGTTTTGGAAATTCAGACAAGTGGCTTTTTGGCTGTGGGTGTTGAAAGTACTAAAGATGAGGTGCCCTAGATCTGGTATACTGTAGTGCTGAGGCAGTTGGTATCTGGACTGGTACAGCCTCTGTGTGTCTGTGTCAAGGAATTGTTCTCGAAGAAAGGTCTAAGAAAATCAAGTCCAGCTGTGCCAGGGGCTTGTGTAAATGAGGGTGTAATTCTTAATTGATGCTTGTAGCTATATAAATAGAATAGATGGTAGTACTGAAGTTTCATTATTTAATAGAACCTGAGTAATAATTTGGGTCTTCAGTAAGCCCTTTGGGTTAACAACTTACAGTTGACAACACTGAAGCTGTGGGCTTTGAGAGCTATGAGAATCCATTCTTAGATGCTTGGTGTCCTCATGCAACATCCTTTAAAATAGGTGATCTCACAAAAGCAATGCAGCAGGGTGGGAGTTGTGCACAGCAATCAGTCAAAAATGCCAGGGGATAGGTCTGTGACATGCACCTGCTCCCCTTCTGCACCGCCTCCTGAAATACAAGAACTGAAGAGGATCTGGAGCCCAGGTTCCTTTTTCCATGAACCCTGTTTGCTCATGACCTCTCTCTATCCTAGTCAATATTTGATTACGCCACATTGCTTCTATGGGCTGGCTGAGGGAGTGTTGGCCCGGAGCAGCCTGCCGGCTGTGCTCAGAGACTTTTGCAGATGGCTCGCCTGGGACCTGGCTGATGCACACTCAGGTCCCTCTGCACAGAAATGGCAATTTTAAGTCTGCTACCCCTTCAGCTCACATCAGTTTTTTAACCAGTGGGTACAAAAAAAGGAGCAGAGATGCCAGACATGCTTTCTGCATGCTCCTGCACCTTGACTGTGCTTTCTGCCTGTTGGTAATTTCGGGAGCTGGGGCACAGTCAGGCGTAAATGACAGCTCGGAGAAAGCCTGAGGATCTCACCTGGCGTCAGGCTCCTGCAGCCTGTTAGTACAGGACCCCCAGCTCTTCTTGAAGTGTGCATGCTTGCTAGTGCGAATATCTGCTCTGAAAATTCTTGTCAGAATTTATTTCAATCTGTTCTGTTCTGAAATTATTTCCATGAAAATATAATCTGTGTCTGGTTGCTTTCATTTCTGACACAGCTGAATGTCTCCTATTTGGAGTGTAATAAATCAAAAAGGTGTATTGACTTCATTCTTACGAGAAAAGTAATTTATATATGAATATGTAAAAATAAACACATATAAACCACTGCATATATACATTTATATATAAAGTATATGCAACATGAAAAATTATTAAATATAGGTGTGGAGGTGGTTTGGCATTTCTGGTGAGAGCACATGTGCTTTCTGAGAATTTCCACATAAACGAAGTGACTCTTCTAAAAGCTTTCCTAGCCTCCTTCAGTAAAACACAACATACTTAAGAAATTACTTTTTTTTCTGCTGCTGCAATAAGTATAGGCAGTATTAGATTTTTGTACATCAAGATCTTCTGCAGATATTTTGGTAATATCTATTTCCTCTTCATGACGATTTTGTGATCAGTCAAAAACCTGGTGACCTGCTGCAAAGTAGCATTAACTAGGAAAAAATCCCACTTCATTTTAAATGCATTATCAGAAATGTGGACAAGTAACCTCTAAACTTTGTTTCAGTGTTCTTAGTGATTCTTGTGTAACTCAGTTTGTAAATTTAAATCTATGATTATTTACATACATAGTATTCCAGTTCAAAATGTTTGAAATACCTTTGAGTGTTTCTAAAAGGTCCAGGTATTAACTGGAGGAACTTGTTTTCTTTGCCTTCTGATCCCTGGACGCTTAGACTATGCTTTAGTGCTAGTTTTGAACTCTCCTTTGTGAGTTTTGGAAATGCTCTTAAAATGAGAATTAGAATGCTCATGCATGGAAAATACATCACTGTGGGACTTCAGTGAAATCAATAAGTTGGTGGCAAAACCCAGTTATCTGTTCACAGTAGTATCTCTAAAAACCATTCAAATGAGTTTTAATCAAGAGTGCATGGGCACAAAATTCTAATGTAGATGTGGCTTTTGCAACAGCCAGGAATATAAAATTGATGAGTGGTACTCATTATAAAAAAATGGGACAGCACCATACCAATGTATTAAAATGTAAAAAATTTATTAATCCTTTTTAAAGTAGTTCATGTACTTTATATCAAATAACAAAGTTATGGTCCAAAAATTTTTCATCTGCATCTCCGTGTGGGCTCAACTTTCTCACCCTTTTTTTCCCTTTTTTTACCAATGTGACCTGGAGGTATTTTGCAGTAGAAATCAAAATATTGAAAGAAAAGAGGACTTAAGAGTACAAGGTAGATCCTTGGAGACTTAGTAACACCATTAGTGGACAAGCTGAAATAAAAAAGCAAATCCAATTTAGGCATGCAGCCTGCTGAAGTCCATTTACATTATAAAATATTTCTCAGAAGTACATATTTTTTTAAATAGGAAAAAACCCTCTACAGTAAATGAAAGCAAAAAGTCTAAATTTTTTAGGTCACTCAAGAACATAGTTAAGAAAAAAAAAGCAAAAAGTCAGGTTTAGCACCAGCATCTAAAACAACCCCTTTTATTTTTGCTCTCTTCAGAACAGCTGCTATTTCTGTAGCTTTTATGTGGAGGAACACCTCTGTCAGATGGCAACTTCATGCATCTAACGTGTGTGTGTTCCCTGGAGGAGATGTCCTGCCCCAGTCCTTCTGCGGGGACAGAGGTACAAGGCCAAGCATGGGTGATGCTTTTTGAGGGTAGTACAATCTGCAGTAATGGTGTGGACCAGACTGTGCTCTGACCAGGACAGTAATGAGCTCACTAAAGAAACTCACAAATCTCACAGCTCAAAGCTTTCTTTGGCTGACTTTCTGCATGTGCTATTTGTTAGCTACACATTGACCTTGAGATTTGATATATGCTGAGCATGTGGGGGAGATAGGCCTTTATCTCTTTAACTTGTCTTATCTTTGGGATCTAACTCCTCCTTTGATCACTAGCAAGAATGAAGAATACTTGTTATTAGTTTTATAGATTTCTAGAAAGAAATCTTTTAAAAGCAGTCTCTGAAGTAGGAGGTAGATAATGTTTATACATGCTTCAGGGGAAAAATGTTTCTGTCTGATGATAGCACCTATGTTCAGCTAAGCCTGGTTAAGACAGAGACCATGCCATGCCAAATAATAGACTTGCTAGCAACAGCATTAGGTGAAAATTGAGGAATATTTATTTAATTGAAAGATAAAATACTCTCTGGTAAGGAAGCCTCCTTTCTTCACATCCAACATGTCATCAGCAGTTCTTATACAATATTAATTGTCTCCTGATTCTGTGACTGAGTGAATGAGTAGTCTGAAGGTCTCCTTTTGTTTTCAGAGGTGCTCGCACTTGTGTTATCAGCACTGAACACACCTGTGCAAATGGGGCTCGCTGAGATGTTTGATAGGCAGAACTTTCCAGGAATCCAATGGTCCTACTGCTGCCCTCTATGACTGCCCTTGGTGGGACAATAGTGACAAAGACACACATACAATGATTAATGCCTCATCCCCTGAGCCCTTTTTCCCTCTGAAGTCCCCTGTTGTCTCTGGCCTGGGATATTTTTGCACAGTGGAGAGAGAGGGGACAAGATAGGAGGGAATGACTTTACATCTGAATGAGAAGTTATCCCTTTCTGTCTCCCAGAAATGAGATCCCCCTGAGTAGCTGCAACTCCACACACACTTAACTGAGCTCCCAAGAACTGCTTGCCAGCCAGGGAGCTCTCTGAGCCAGAGGCTGGCTCTTCCCCTCTACAGGCTTTTCAGTTCATTACTGAAAACTACGTAAGGAGGAGAATTTAAGCTTTAGGTTTTGTCAGTTTAATGAGAAACCTGGCAAGTTGTCATCTTGTCTATTCCCTTTTTTTTTTCTAATTTTTTTTATTTACTCTTTTTGCATGGGAGGGTAACCTCTGGTGTTGGCAACACTGTGCTGTAAGCACAGTGGGTAAGACCCAGCTAGGGCCAACGGGCTACAACTGAAACCACACTGGTGAAATTAAACTGATCAGGAGAGGGTAATTGCAGAACGGTTTTCTAGAGAGATGTGGAAGCTTTCCTTTTTAGGCTTGATGAAGAGCATAAACAATGAGAAAGATAAATATATTGATAATGCCTGGGATTTCCTTTTTAAAATGCTTTTTACCCTAAACAAGTAACAGCAAAAATTTTTTAAATTAAAAAATTTGATTCAGTTAGCTATTTCTTCTGGCTTGAGACTGCCTTTTCCAGCCCAGACACTTTAGCATGAACAGCCAGTTCATACCACATTCATTGATTCTTCAGCAGTTCAACTTAAATGGGTATGTCTATCCATGCTGTCATTATTCAGGAATATGTCTCCAGGGAGAGTAATTTTTACCTCAGGTTAAAGAATGGAGCATACTGAAAAGCTGTCTATTAGCTTGTCATTATCCATACCTTCTGATGCTTAGTGCTTGCTCACGTTTTACTCAGACCCTTGAAGCCTTTGTGTTTTTCTGATTTCTGCAGTAACACTAGATCTTTTTACAAAGTTCAGCCTTGCAGCTCTGTTACTTTTTCCAAATTGCTGTTAAACTTTCAGAACTGTGATAGCCTTGTGCCTTCAACCTAACCTGATTAGCGCACAAGAAATTAAAGAAATAGACTTTAAATTCCTCAGAAAGTTACATGGAGCGTATGGAAGGGCAATAAGTGAGGAGAGCTGTTAATGATCCGCTACCCAGTTCAGCTCGAACCACGGGTATGCTCAGCCTTTCCCTGTGTGGGAAACTACTGAGACCAAAGCTGTGCAAGGAACTTATACAGAGAGTGGAAACATTCACAAACTAGGAGAAGAAAATAAAAAGCATTTGTTAATATATTGGCACAGTCAACCTTAGGAGACTCAGACTTAATCTCCTAAATTGTAGGTAAGGATAAGTAAACAGGATTCCCATAGGTAATTATCCATTACCTATTTCAAAACTTGGCAATACAGTACTTAATTACTTCTAAGGTAGGGCAAGCTCACTTATTTGGCTTTTTAATATATAGTTATTATTATTGGCCCTTGTAATCACTGTAAGTGGCACAAATGTCCTGACTAAACGATGTTTGAGTTAAGCTCCATGACGTCTGCAACAGCCCATCAAACCTAAAGGTGTAGCTGATTACCAGAAATAGTTTGATATTTAGTTTTCACATTGAGCAATACTGGACAGCAAGAAATGGAAACGCGGTGATCAAACAATGCAGTGAAAGAGACACTGTTCAATCCCAAAGCCTTCTGACTGTCCCAGAAGGCTTAGACCCCAGGGGCATGTGGTAGGACTCTATATCTATCCAGATGAACACTTCTAACACGTAGAAATTTCAGGGTTTAGTTTATCAACATCAAGTCTGTTGGTAAGAAGTGTTGGGCAGACATCCATAGGTATAACTTGCAGATAATGTTGCAGTCTTTAATGGAGTGTTCAATAATATATTGTTAAATCATATGGTGGTTGTCCGTCTTCTGTGACTGGGATAACTAGGCTGGAAGTCTGGGCCACCTGAACATATCAAATTTATCTCTTGTGGTGCGAGACCTGTGACAGTAAAAACAGCCAACTGGTCTTGTGATAAAATTTAGAAAGTTAGCAGCAGTAGGAAGACATCCTAAGCAAATGCTTAGGCTGAAAAAGATAAACACTTCAGCAGCCTCCTTTTACACTCACTTGTCATAAAAAGATAATGGCAACATTATCTATGAGTTTATCTTGTTCAAAGTAGCTTCTTTGAATCTGCAAAGCAGTTTGTGGGCCCAATGGCAGATTGAAACCACTGCTCTGTAGCAAAGTCGTCTGGGTCTCAAAGCACTTTACCTCCTGAGAGAATCACAAATCCACATTTTTGCAACTGTGGATGATGTTGTTCAGGAAACAGATTAGTTCAAGACAACTACTTTACAAAGAAATGGAATTTGTAGAGGTAGAAAACATAACAGGAAGCTTGACTGGGGCTTTTTTCATCTTGGAAAATTTGGTCACCTCAGGCAGTGTGAAGGCATTGTGTGACTGGTGTCACCAAGTCGTGGAGGAGGAGGAGAAGGAGACTAAGGAGATCTTATCTGGAGGCTGTTTGTTGCATCTTGTGTACTGATGTAGCTAAGCTAGTAGCTCTTGGTTTTTGTGGTCTGTCCAAGTGGTTGTTCACTCTTTTTATTTTTTTACTACTTTTGTCCCATTGTTATTTATGTTATGTTATTTATTTATGTTATTTATGAACCTAACAGTCAGTTAGCTAAGCACCTAGCAGTTATTTTTAATCCACGTGGAGTGCTGGATTCCATCTAGCTTCTGGTCTAGACACTTTCCCTTCCCATCTGGTACAGCAAGAGGAGTCTGCCTATTCACCAGAGACTTCTAAATCATTGTGTCAAAATTTTAGCTCGGGAAAGGAAGAAATGAGTAAAAGTGAATTTAACTGGTCATGTTTTTTGGTTATCAAAAAACCCCAACCCTTTTTCTCATGAGAAAAGATGGTTTTCTGGAAAATTAGGACCTTTTGGAACTGCTCATCCCACTACTCCACCTTCCACACCCCTCCAAGCTGTTCAGCAATGCATGAAAATGACACCTCCCATGGGCAGGAACAAGAATCCCCTCATCACTTGTGTTATACTTCTTTGCAGAAGCTCGTTGGGTTTTTTGCGTCACTTCTAATACCAAATCAGTGTTTTGTTATGAAGGTAAAATTGTAATACTGTCTTGAATCCAAATTAAAAATAGCACTATCTTCCCACATTTTCCTGCACTATATTACTGCTCTCTACAGTTCTGTCCTTTTGTCTTAGCTTCTGGTGAAGTCTAAAGTGTTAGAGAAACATGCTTATTCTGTGGACACTGAGATGAAAGAGGGATTCCTGGAGAATGTGTTTCAATTTAATTTCTGGCATTAGTTTCTGCATACAATAATTTTGATTCCTAGTACTATGAAAAAGGTTTCAGGGAAATTATTCAGTATGGTTTTCAATTTATGACCCCATTATTTCTGCAGCAATATGCTAATTCTGTAAAATTTGATTGTAGCCAAACCTGCATAGTGACTGGACACTTGATCTTGAATTTTGTTATGGTGTGAATTATGTTACAGATTTTTAAATTTTTCTTCTGTATGATAGATCAGGAATGTCGAACTGTAAAAAATATTCCATTGATATTTTCTGTTCTTACAGTTCTTATTACTGAAGAATTAACCTTATAGTCCTACACCTTTACACCTGACTGCTCTCCTTATATAAAATGGCTGAATTTAAGAGCTGAAGGACACATGAAAGGCAACTTAGTTTTATGGAAGTTAGAAGTTTTACTTTTTTGGTTTCTACTCTATTATCCAACAATATGTTAAAAGACTGTTGAACAATTGCCAGTCATAACAAATAAAGAAACCGGCATTACTCTCAGAGGTATCAATTATGGAGTAGATAACCAGTAGGAAAAAAAATCCATTTATTTGCAAGAGAAATCAAAAGCATAAAGCAACCTGGCATATAACAATTTAGACCTATTAACAAATCTGTCTGGCTCCATGAAGTTTCATAATTTTGGTAATGATGACAAAAAGAAAAACTAATGCAAGTTTATGTGAAATGCTCTCTGGAATTGCTGAATTGCTTTGTCCTTCTCGAAAACATAAGCCTAAGACCTTGCATGTGTATGAAATTTTGAAACAATCAATCATGGAAACAGCATCTGATTGCAGAAAACATGATTTCAAAATCGATTTGTCATGCTCCTATATGGATTTAGTGCCTTCCTTGTTTTGACATTTCTCATTTGCTAAATGCAGGAGTGCTACTGTAATTTCTCTGTGTTGTGTTACAAATTAGAAGACTGGAATGCAAAACTTTCTTCTTTGTTTTTAATTTGTCTTGGATATGGAATTATTTGGTTACTTTTAATTTTTTTTCCTTATAGATTTCTTTTGTGATGCCTTAGAATGATGCTGTCTGATTTCCATGTGAAAATCATTTGTGACATCCAGCTCCCATCACAAAAAATCCTTGAGAATGGCTTTGGCAACATGATCAGCTTTTAGGACCTGCTTGCTGAGAAGAAATAAACGGATGCTCCTTCTATTGTTAAATTTGACAAAGGAGAGAATTGGATTTTGCTGCAGCTCTGTGCAGTTACTGCACTTAAAGACACGCTGGTTTATGCCCCTTTTTAAAAGTACTTATTTGGTGAAAATTACTCTGTAACACAAATGTGTACAGTGAACTGTATGCATATTGTTTTGAACAAGATATATAGAGTTGTCATAGGCCAGTGGTTATCATGTTCCCAGGAAGATTCAGCTTTTATTTACTAATCAGCACAGAGACTTCCTACAGAAATTTGAAACAGTGAAAAATACTAATGTTGAACATGTCTGGTTTACACATCTTAAGTCTTTCAATTTTTCTAACATTGATATCTATTGCAAGAAACTGAGACCTTCAAATTTTCCTTTTCTTCAAAAGTATGTGGACATTGTGTGCTCCAACAGTTTTTGCTATGAATTAAAATACATATATTTCTGCCTAGAAAGTTGTTTAATGCCTGTGACTTTGCAAAGTCTATGAATTATATTGAAATATCTAGTAACCTTGCTTCCCTTCAGCCATGAGTTGTGTCTGGCCCTATTTCAAACAGAGTTACCATATAAAATCTGGGTCCACATCCTTGAGGAGGGTTTACTAAAGATTGTTTGAATTTGACACAGAAATAACCTAAATCTAAAAATTTTCACAACTTTCTGGTTTTTTGTTTTGTTTTGGCTTTATTTAATAGAACTTTGTATGCTGAGAAGTCCTTGTTATTGTTGTTATTTATTTTAATTTAGAAACACCTCAAATGAACACTCTTCTTTCCAGGCATCCTGTCAGGAGTTTTGTGCAATCACTGTATGCTGATAAAACTTTTAAAACCCTCTCTCTGTGGAGTGGTGAGATAGGATTAAGAAACAGTTCCACCTCCCAGTCTCTACTTTTCCTTCTGCTCTCGTTCAGTTCACTTCAGTTCAGTTCAGTTCAGTTCAGTAGCACAGACGCTTTCAGGATTCCTTCCAGCTAACACAAGGGAGGGGTTCTGATGGAGCATATGCTTAGGAAATTAATAAGGATGGCTTTAGTTTTGATTTTAGGCAACTTTTGCTTAGCTGCCCAAATGAATCAGCTAAATTTCTGAGTGAAGTGAAACTCCAAGCCACCTGTTTTGGACTCCATCCCAGGCAGGCCTATTCAGCCATCCACTTAATTGCTAGAGCATCTTCATTTATGTACCTCTATTGATTTTAATCTCAGATGATTTATACAGTACCATAAGCACATAACAAGCCAAAGCAATGGCATTTCACTGGAGATGAAGATGCCTATAAACTATCTTAATTTGTCCAAAATCTGCTCATATATACAAGGCTCCTCCTGCTGCAGTTGTGTGTTTAAAGTTTGTACTTAGGACTACTCAGCTAAACTTTTGTTCTTTTTCTCACTACATACAGATTTACAGACTGCTTTCTTGTATTTTAAAAGTAAAGTACATTTCCATTTGACTCCAAGCTACCTCATGGCCTGCTGCCAGAGTTCCCTGATATTTGTTTTTCTTCTAACTATTTGTTATTGTTAAACTTGTTCTTGAATGTATGTAGAAATCATTTGTACTGAATTCAGATCTGGTGTGATAAGGACCTTGACACAGTTGTGAGTGATGAGCCATCATTGGCTTAATTAATAAACTCACATCAAATGTTTTCAGAGGAACATTCAGCTCACTTCTTTAGATCTTTAGTTCAGGATAAAACAAGTCCTAGACAGTGTTTTTGCCTGAAAAAGGGTTTATTTGCTCCTGAGATCTGTCTGTAACAGAGTTAAGACAGAGAATGCTCTTCTAAAGCCACAGCTGCTGTCTCCTTGACTCTGCTGCCTGAATGTCCTGGAGCAGGACTAGACCTGAACTCAAATGTTCCTATGTATGTCTGTAGTCTTTAGCACTCTTCAAATAGTTATTTAAAACAGCTTTAAAATAATGTCTGAAATGGTACTTATGCTTGAATATTAACATAAGTAACACTGGAATCAAAACAAGGGAGATTAACATTGCACAGATGAGTTGTCTGTCCTAGAGGTGTCTAAGCAGTCCATTAACACAATACTTTGTGGTTTGTGACTTTGTTGTAGAGTATTATGCAATCTAAAAGAAAAGTGCATACAAGAGAAATCATCCTTGTTAAATGGATCCCATCTTATTTTAATTTTCCACTTCAAATCACAATTAATATGTATTATTCACACCTTTTCATTTCTATGGTTATAGTATATAAAGTAGAACAGATGCTTTGTGCAGGCTGATCAAGGCATGGAAAAGGACTATTGTTATTCATGTTTTTCAGCTCTCCTTCACTGTGAGCAAGAACAGTGTAACAGAAGGGACTCTCAGCTACTGAAAGCAAAGTTAAGTTAGCAAGTTTAGGAGATGGTTCACAGAGTGGATTTAACCACTTCTTTTTGCAGTTAACACATGTGTCATATTGGACTGCTCATTCCAGGCACTGGGAAGAGGAGACAGTGGATTCAGACGGTAAGCACCTCAGGAAAGGAAGGTCTCCTTCTAGGTCACTTAGGCTAGAGATCTGTGGCTTAGTTACTGGTGTTCTATCTGTAACTGCACTGGTTACAGTCTACCAAAATGAGGCCTGGGATGTGTGTGGGCCTAACTTGCACCCAACAAAGACCTTTGTAATAGAACTCGTTTGGGATAGAGTTCATAAGTTTAACCTATCTTATGTAAAAGTCATTAGGATCTTAAATATGAAGTAATTTTTAAAATCAAGAATTATATGAGCTATAATTTTTTGGTGGACAAAAGAACCAACACCACTTTTGTCTGCAGCTGCTCTCTGCTTTTGAGGGCTAGTCTGTACCACAGCCCAGCATCTGGGGAATGGCAAAGCTTGGCAAAAGAACTGATATGACTCAAATAAAATCAGCCTGTGGTCTTGTTCAGAGTTAGCTCTAGAGTGCATTAATTCATATGAAATGTATATATATGCATTTAGACTGTTAAAGTCCACAGAATCTACCTGCACAGAATAAAGCATATTCAAAGCTGGGCAACATTTTTCACAGAAGCACAGTAATACAATTTCTCCAATAAACTGTGGACGAGTGCAAACAAATATTTCTGTAACAATGCTGAAGAAAATTGAGAAGCTATGCAAGAAATACTGTAGGACTGCATAAAATACCAAACCCATTTAACACTCAGCTCAAACATATTAGTATCTTTTTTTTTTTTTTCAGAATTGTGTGTAATGTAAAGTATCATACTGAATCTGTGGTGGAAGTAGAAATATGTTACAGTAAAGGTAGAAAAACAGAAGCTTTAGAAAAATATAAAGCATGCAAAGTCTCCATTCTTAATCTGCATTGCAAATTGAATTATGCAAACCAAAATTACCCCTAACTCTCTATTAGCTCAATGAAGGTCATCTTATGGAATAGCTATATTAAATTGAAAATCATTATCATAAATCTTTGTTGTCGAAATGTACATATGGTCCACTGTGAAAATCAGATAAATTACATTAAAATGTGTTGTGTAGACAATATATTATCTCCTTAGGTTTGAAAAAGTAATAGGCTGCTTTTATCTCTGATGTACAAGGATCATCTTCAAGAGACATAAGTGTGGCTGAAAAGTCACAGAAGGGTTTTTAAGACATCTTTTGAAGGAATCCTTAAAGGAAGGAAGGAAACTTTTAGAAGTTAACGTTTCAAGACAAACTGGAATAAAGGTATTTCAGAAAAAAAAATGCAGATAGAGATATATTCCCATGTGATGCTGTTCTTTTGCTCACTTGTTTAACACTGCAATGGGGCTTTTGGCTTCTCCAGTAATTTCTTTTGCTGTTCCACATACTATATGTAGCTTTTGTCTTGCCATGATAAATGTCTTTTTGAAAGTACTCAAGATATTTCAACTGGCAATTAATTATAGAAGTCACCCTTACTTTCTGAAGCTATGACTTTTGCTGCTAGAAGAAAAATACAAGTAGTTCTCATATCCCAGATGAAGATATTGTAAATGTAGGTGAAAAATAGTACCTTCCTAATTAGCACCTTTTAGTTTAAACACCTGAGATTTTGTGATCCTCCTCCAACTGCTTTCCAGACCTTTCCAGATCTATCTGGAAGCAGTTTTAAAATTTTCTTAACTTATCTGTTGGGCTAAGCTCCCCTTTATCCCCTGGAAAGAGAAAGGTTACTCAGTGTGTGATATGAATCACCATATGATATGAGTGCCTCTCTGGACCGACTGAAGCGAATGCAGACTGCCAGTCTGTGATTAGATTTCAAACTGCTCCTCTAAACAGAATACATTTTGATCTAGGGATATACTTAATGCTTTGTTGAACTGATTTGAGCCGTACACGTGAACGCAAGTTTCTCCTTCCTTGGTGGTTTTTAAACTTGGGTATAAATTTTCAAAAAAGAAAATAAAATAAATCCAGTCTCTCAGTCTATATTAAAATGAAATTCTGCACTGAATAAAATAGGAAAGCTGTTATTACTGTTTTCCCAAGCACTCAGTGGCTCAGTGAAACCCAACTTAATGGCTTAATGCAACCAATAAGGCTTTCTGTGAGCTCTTGAGCACATAACTCATCGGATCACTGCTGAAATCCCTATCCTACCAGCTTGACCTCATTATTTTGGACAGCACTGAGATTTCTCAGTCATTCCTGATGCTTCATAACATTAACACTATCATTTTTTGATGAGAAACAGCTTGCAAAATACTTCTTTTTAGTTGCCTGCTGGTGTGCTGTTGCTTGAAATTGCACCATACAACTAATTATAGCCTTAACAGTGGTCCTAGTAATTGTAAAAAGAATACACCCCCATGCCATCTTTCAACTTTGCACCTAGCCTATTAGTAAAAGAACAATAGAGCTGGAGTCTGAGTGTTGTAACATTGCTATTTTTAGCTCATGCTTAGCTCTGGTGTCCTCTGCGTGTTTGTACAGCAGGTAATGTAGTGAGGTCCTGGCCTGCCTTTAGGACTCAAGTGCAATGCAAATAAATACAGACTGTCTGTACAGCTAGTGTTACGACTGTCCCTTCCACTAGTCAAAGAAATTATTCTGAGGCTTGCAGAGAAAACCCACTCCAACAATCTCTGTGTGCATATTTACACCACACTCCTGGCTCTGGAAGTGGAGTACACAGTGAAAGGAGAATATACTCATTAGTGTCTAATGCATTGTTCAAGGTTATACACAGGATATAGAAGTTTAATGAGAACTTAATGGGACTTCTACTACTACTGATTAGGTGTATCTATCATTTTGAGGATGCGAGTAAAACTGCTTAACACTGTAAAGTTAAGGAAAAATGAATGCCCAGTATGTCACACCCTTCTGCCATTAATCACGTTCATTAGCTGCATTCTAGTGACAAGATTCTGACCCATTACCAGTGCAGTACTGGGAGGACCACTACCAGTGGCCTGCTGATTTGAACAGTGATTTATCACATTAACTGCTGTGACTGTTTTTGTTCTTTTTGTCATATATGGCTTGTAGATTAACCTAACTATGATAAAAGAGAGAGTCCAGGACTTCACTGTAAATTTATCACCCATGGTGCCTTGCTGAAAACCCAGTTCCAGGGGGAGAGAGGCAGAGAGGCTGAGATGACAACTGGGGGGAGAAGCAACACCTTGCTGCGTTGTTTCAGAGGGGCTGGAGAAGGTGGTTACCCCAGCAGAAGCTGTGTATCTATAGCAACCTGTCCGCCACTACATCCCAAAATGGAATTTTGTCAAATCCTGATTTTTTTAGTCTCTTTTTAATATCTAAGTGTTATCTTTTAGCTCAGGGTGCACCCAGGAAGACAGGACCGGTTAGCCCTGCTTTTACAATGGACCTTGTAAATGTAGGAATGGTATTTTTGATCTGCTTTGCATCAAGCAGATTTTGTCCAGCGTCTTGTCAACATTTTTCTTTGTCATGGGGAAAGAAAGTATCTTTAGTAAGGAAAATAACACAATAATGCTTGGGAGTTTGAGGTGGGAGAACTAAGTCCAGAACGCTGCTACTTTGACAAGACTTGCCAAGTGCTTCTTCTGGTGGAAGAGGAGCACTGACTTGTGAATGCTCTGCAGGAAATGTCTCCTGAAGGACACCTGATCTTGCTCAGGTACTTTTACCCTGTGTTGAGACATTGATTGTAACCATCAAATAGTCTTTTTTCTTTTGCTTCTTTTCCACTGTGCAAAAACATGTTTCTGTGTTTGATTTTCCTTTTTAGAGGTAGAAACCCCTCTAAATGTACATGCCTCACAAGGCTATAGAGAAATATTCTAACTGTGGCTAATGAGGTTAATATACTTTAAACTAAATTATGAGTACAAAAGGACTGTAAATGTTGATAGAGGAAAAAAGAGAAAAAGAAAGAAAGGATGATGTAACCCGTTCTTGCTCAAAATGCACTTATAGGATTTCTGTTGCTCTGTTCTGTGACTCCTTCATAAGTTTTACAAATTTAAGTCTGGAAAGATTTGTTTACAGAGGAAGAGAGTGCTTGAATGTTGAATATGAAAGATGTTTCATGTTTAATTTTAGCTCATTCAGTCCTAGCTCATATATAACTTTTTTAGTCACTTGCTGAAGGCATCTGCATAATTGTTCCTAGATTTTATTTAATTAAATTAGAAAACTATGTAATTTTATCTAATTGACGTGGATTTGCATGAAATATGATTTTTCTACTGGAAATTCTATGAATCATTGTAACTGCTAGATTAAGGCAGATTAATTAATCACAATCTACATTCTTAACAGTAAATATAGAACAATGAATGATGAGCTCATTATATTACAGTATTAATATTTATTTTTTATTAATGTCTTGCTGGCTTCATTTGACTCCAGTATTTGGTATGGACCAGAGGCAAGCTTTCTATAACAATCTCTTTGAGTGATATCTTGCAGATATTTTCCCTCTTACTGATGCAGAAGCATTGCTAAACAGACAGCCTATAAGAGGCAACCTTGACCCTATTTATCCTAATAGCTGTCCTACCATAAAAGTTTTCATAGGTTGTTTATCGTAGCTCTTAGAATTTTAGGGAAGTTGTTTCTGTGCAGTGTGGATAGTTATGGTTACCTAAGTGCTGTCTTTTTAAAGAGGTTTTCCAGTTACACTAGTTGTCTCAAATGATAGCTATGTGATCTTGCTTTTTTCCTTCATATTCTGTCCTGCCTAAAATTTTTTTTTAAGTTTGATCAAATTCCTTCAAGCACTTTTAGGAGCGAACTTGATAAAGAAATTAAGACCTTTCAAAATAAGTGTGAATATAATTATATTTATGTTTCTCTGTGGCTCTACTTCAGAAAAGTTCTGTAGTTATGAGATTCTGGAAGGCTACAGAAACTTTTAATCCACAGGGAGGATTTGTGCTCATATAACTGTATTTTTATCTTTAAGGAAGAGAAATAACTCGTCTTTAGTTTTGGATCACCCACTGTCTGTTGGGTTTTGTTTGTTTCTCTGCTCATTTTCTGTGTCCTCATAATTAGATCACATATATTTAAATTTTGTTAGTTTTCATATGCAGCCTGGAGGACATACTAATTTCTAACATAATTAGGTGTTTGCATTAACTTTTCCTTTTCTGAGGCGCTTCAGGCAGCCCTCACCACTTGGGCATGGAGGATTTGAGCATTACGTGCTACAGAAATGGTGTCTGCCACCTGAAAGCCTTTGCCTTCAGGTTCAATTCTGCCTTCTCAGAGACCCTGGTAGGCTAAGTGTCTCATTTCCAAGAGCCTCAGCCCCACAAGCACTTTGCTGTAGTGGTTCTTACCGAGTGCTTTCTCTCATGCTTTTAAGGGCTTAAAAATACCCTTATGCTTTTTTTTTCTTTTCTTTTTTTTTTTTCCATTTTTCTTTTTGACTGGTTTCAATTTTCTCTCTTATAAGTGACTTCTGAGTCTTGGAGTTTGCGCTGTTAGCCCCAGCCTCTACCTGCAGAATTAAAACGGGATTCCTCTGCCAGTAAAGCACATCTCCCTCCTTCTTTTGCGCTTGAACTACCTGCCTTTGGGCTTCTTGACCTACCTGTCAAGCTTTTAAATAGATATACACACATCAAAAGTTAATCCCCAGCAAGTTTAGCTGTTTGTGTTTTAAAGAGATGGGGACACCTCCAGCAGAAATTTAATCTTGCTGCAGCAGTAGCCAACAGACTCCTGAACAAATGGCAGCTGCATTTGTCATGCTTGAAAGTACCCTTCCTCTTGATGCACAGCATGCACTCTCACGCTCTCAGAAGCACAAGGTGCAGTTTGGCTGCAGCTGTCACAGCGTGATTTGCTTCAGGCTTTTTGCCTCAAGCTTTACTTCTGTGTTGATACGTCCATAACCTCTGTGGTTTCAAAGCCCCGGCTGTACTGCCTGACTTCTTCCTCTTGGTCCTGGGGAAAATGCTGCTGCTCCAAGTGCCCTACCTATGGGCAAAGTTATCTGGACTTACCATTCTCTTATTCTTATGCTTGCATTTACTCATATTTTTCTATTAGTGGACTGTGTTTTCTTATAACTGAGAACCATCCAGGTTTAGTGACCCTATCTTGTCTCCATCTGAGGACAGAATTCATTTCAAAGGTGCTCCGTGAAACAAAAATTTCCAGAATGTCAACTCTTTGGAGCATAAGTGGGCCTCCCATGCTGCTGCAATCATAAAGGCCTCTTAAATTACTAATATTTTCTTGTTGGTAGGCAAGACAAAGATAAAATATCCAGGGCATAGAAGATTTGAGTGGATCTGGAAGAGACCAACTCACACCATGGAACTTAAAACAGCTGTATTTCCAACTTTGGTGCATCACTTGGGAGTCTGGAGTTGGATGGAATGACTCCAAGTCACAGGCTGCCAAAATTTTAAGAGGGCTCTTTAAAAGCCTGAGACTGCCATCTACTAAAGCAGGCTCCAAGGCTGGATAGGTAAAATTAGATAGATAGACCTTGACATCATTTGATTAAAACATATTTAACATTAATTTTTAGATGAGTGTGTTAGAGTATCCTATCTGTAATGTTTGGGGCTTAATGGCTTTTATAGCTTTAAAAAGGCTTAATAGCTTCCATTAGGTTTTCATTAGCAGTGCCAGAAAAAACAGGAAGATACACATGCAGAAAGGCAGTGATTTGTTTTGTAATTTTGTACTGTTGTGGATGAAAGTGTTTGTAAATTTGCCCATGAAATTGTGTGGCTGCTAAAGTGCGGGTTCCTCCTCATGCTCTTTGGTTCTCCCACATATGGGTTCAGAATTCAAGTTTAATATCTTTTTAAGATTCATTTTGTAAGATAATTTGTAAAATAAAGCAACTGGCTTCCCTGTCAGCTCGTCTTAACTGAAGTTCAGTGCTGTTCACATATGCTCTTCTTAAGTTTGCCTGTATGCTCTATTTACTTTTGTGGTTTTTATTTTACTACTTAGTCATGCACAGCAGGAGACCTGTAAATGTTTCTTGATGTACTTGCAGGGGAAGAATGGGGTGTATAATACACACTAAATGTTTTCCACAATTAAAAAAACCCACCTTTATTTCACATTACTCATATGATAGTATATTTATATGAAAATGAACATTAAATTTTAATTTAATAATTGTGACAACTATTTTCTGGGAAATAAAGACAATGAAGATGGACTGGAGTTCCCAACCATGCCAGTAAAGATGGGGGTTTTTGTATGCCACAGGGTTCTGTGCCCATAACCAGAGAAAACTGCATGTGCAAATTCTGTCCTGTCACCATAGGATCAGGTTTTGACTCTGGTGGATGGCCAAGAGTTTGGACCCTTTGAAGTCAATTTTGGTTACAGTTTACTTTGTTATTGGAAAGTACAGTGCTAATGGGACTGGGAGACACTTGCATGGAACACATACAATTTTCCAGACACAGAAACCCAAAGATTTGGGAAAATTTCTTAATTATCTCTTAACTAACTTCTATGTTGTCCTTAAGGCTTTTGTCACAGTTTCTGATATGTTTTTAATGGTTCTCTTTCCTACCTAAATAGAAAAATTGTATTCAAACCAAACCTAGTGTGTGCTAGTGCATAGTAATGTTAACTGCTTTCTTGCTGCTGAAGAAATTACAGACTTTTGACTTTTATTTTTTTCTCCTAGAGACCAGTGCAGCATTCATCTTAATATCTTATGGGTACAGAAGAGTGTTCCAGTAGACAGCAGGACATCAATTACAGATGTGAAGCATGCTCGCAGGCATATGGGTCTTATGTTAGCAGTCTGTTCAAAGAATTAAGAAGTGAGGATCCAAGACAGCCCAGATGTTACAAATTTCTATCAGTGGTCACTGCATCATGAAATCTCATGTGAGTTTCACTTCTTGCAATACTTCAAGGTGAGTTATATAACAAACCTCATAAATTATTATTATCAGGACAGGTTTAATGAGTGATTAGCAGGAAAATTGAAGGATTAATTAACTTGAAATGATCTTGAAGAGTAGCAAATAGTCCAAGCTTATTACATGAAAAGAAGGTCTCAGGTACTATGCAAGTGGTCATCCTATTGCTGCAATGACCTAATTGGGTTTTTCATTCCTCACTGAAGGAACAGAATCACTAAAGCAGTTTATAACTCTTGGGCAAAAGATGGGCTTTAAGCACTTTACTCTTAAATTTTTAACTTTATTTTGCCTAAAGAGAGTTATTAAAACTGATCTTCAGAGTCCAAGTGAATAACCTGAAGTTTTTTCTTTCTGAACTGAAACAATTTAGAAGAACATTGAGTCCCTAATTCTCTTGTTCTTATTCAGAAATGTTAGCACTTTTATGAAAAACACTTTTCAAGGTCTGTGGAAGCATTATTAACGTTAACATATCACTTTCCCATCAACAATTTAATTTTTTCCTTGTTTCTTATGAGGGGCGAAAAACCTGATGGAACAGAATGGCTATGGATGCTTAAAAAAGGTGACTATATGCACTGATACCATAAAGATAATGTATTCCAAGGCCAGTCACAAATGTCAAACAAATTAAAATGGAAATTAAGAGTTAAAACGGTGTATTCTGGTTTTTAATTACCTCAGTTGCAGTGTAAGATTGAGAACAAAAAAGCCTGAAAGATCTAGTAGAAAATGTGTTTGGTTCACGACTTACAAAGAGTAAGAGAATAAAGCACTAGAAATTCAAGAGAGATTGCTCTTAATATCTTGCTGTTCACAGCTGTAGGAGTAAGAGGTAGAACAGCTGTTCTTGCAGAGTAAAGACAGGGTGCTGTGGTTGTTTTTTCTTGTTACAACAAACACACACCAGATACACAAGTCTACTACGCTGCAAAAAATACAAACACTAAAGTCATGGCAGAACCCTTTGAGACTTTTAACATATGCTTATAATTAAAATATACTTTTAGAACCTATGATAAACAACACTTGCAATATTTCTTTGGACTAAATATTAGCTGTGATAAACTTCTGTCTTGTCCTTGCCTTTACAGAAATGTGGGATGAAGAGAATACGAGGTACTTGGGTGTTAAGCAGTTTTAGTCTGTATTCCACTGCAGAAGTAAATCTGTGCTGACATTCAGTCCAATATTGTAACTCATTGTACAAACAACATCAATAGAAATAGCTCTCCTCTACTCAAACCCAGATATTGTTTGCAAATAGCTGAGAGAAGTTTACCCCTCATAAAGAGAACATTTTGCTGGATGAACTAAAACCAAGAAGAAGCTAATTCAAACAGCAAAGGAATGGAGAGACTGAAATACATCTCTGGTTTTATAGATTTAACAGAAATGTAAATTCTTCGCACAGTTTTGAATAAAAAGATTCCATTTTTAATTTTCAGAATTTTTATTAATTTCTAAAATATATCTAAATTGAAAAAACCTTGGTTTTGTCCAACTATTTTTTCTGAACTCAACATTAAGATACAAATGCTTCAGGCAGCCTATACCTGCATAAGTTAAGAGAAAAAAATTTTGAGAAGAAAAACCTACCAAGTGCAGCAAGATTACTGTTCTGCAAGGGTTTGAAAATCTACAAAACTCTTTTTGCATACATGAACAGGAGTACTCTCGCAACTGCTTGCAAATTCAGTTAATTGAAATGTACATTTGAATGTAATTCCACTTTTAAGTCTCAAATTCTACTGCTTTTACTTGTAGGAAATAGTGCTTTTATCATCATAGTCCTGATTAAATAAACAAGAGCTAAAATGAATCATATTAAAAATTATTAAAACATTTTCTAATAATTATTCATATTTCAGCAGTTCATTAAAGAAGTCTGCAATAATTTTTTGCGCAGGAACTTTACGATTTTTACTACCAGCATATTTAGTTGTACATATTTTATTCTCATGAGATTTCAGGCAATTTTAATGGCTGAATTTTGTTGTATTAAAATTGTGCTTGGAGAAAGTAAACCTGTGCTCCTGAAGAGTTATGCTTAATGACAGATTTGCTACTTGTCAGTTTTGATAACTGGAAAATTCCTTCCTAATTGTTTCTTGAATCTGAATTTTTGCCACTAAATAAGTCTTCTACTTAATACAAACTTATTTTGTATCTATTGCCTGTAGCAAAGATGGTGAATAAAGTGTAGGTGATGCAATCATTTTCCAAAAAAAAAAGGAAAAAAGTATATTTTGATTAGTTAATATTTAAGATGTGATGTGTCTGCATTTCTACAGAAATTTTAACTCATAGAAGCATAGAATAGCCTTGCTTGGCAGAGACCTTGAAAGACCATCCAGTTCAACCCTTAAATACAGTTAATTTCAGTAGATTGCAAAATTGGAATTGTAATTAAAAGTCTGTCTTTTTAAACATTTTACTTAAAAGTGGGTTTTACATGAAGTAATCTGTTTTCTTTCCTACTATAAAAGAAATGTATGAAATAAGAAAATTACATGAAAATTAGTAAATATGTACACCAAATTTGGAGAGAGCTTCAGCTATGGAATTATGGTTAAACAAAATTATCGTTAAACAGAATGAAAAGACTTTACATTCACTTTGCAAAGTGATTTTTCAGCCAGAACTGATGATGACTGAATGTTTGTTTGATGGAAAACTGTTGTCACTTGGTTCCACTGTTCTGTAAGTGACAGCAGCTCCAATCCAGAAAGGATTGCTCTGAAGAGGACTGAGAACACCATTCAAGCAATCCCTACTCCAACATTTTCCATCCAGATTAGTGTAGAGTTGAGACATTTTCAAGTTCTTGACTTGAGCTTTTCTGGAGTACAAAGAACAGCAGAGAGAAAACTTCAGTGTTCAGACCTGAGCTAAGCAAAGTATTTTTAATAAAAATATTTTCTTCTGAGTTTTTTTTTACCTTCTGAACTCTTACAGTGTAATGAAATCCATATTCTGCTACAGTAAATATTGAAATCAGAGGCTGATTCTACTATAAAGCACGTTGACGTGAAAATACATAAGATTATGTGGCAATATTTCCAAAGGTTGCTATCAAAACAGCAACACATGGACTTCTGGAAAGCTTAATTAACCTTTGATGTTGTTAAAGTTGCTACTTAGTTCAGCCACACTGAGGAGATTATCCGGTAAAGAAGTTGGAAAGCTGATGATTTGAGCACAGGCATGCAATTATTCTCACTGGTAGATTATGTGCTGATGGGATCCAATTATATGCCAACCAAGCCTCTCTGAATCATCAAAGAAGAAATGTTAAAAATTCCCTTGGCTCCAAAGCATGATCTCTGCTGCCATATGTCAGAGCTGTTCTCTGGCTAATACAGGTCCCTTGAAGACAAGTCTTTCTCATCCTTGCAATATCACCTCTCAGAGCATCCTAGGGGATTAAGTGAAAGCAAAGGCCACTTCTCCGGAGTGCATGTATTAGTATGCTTGTTACTGTGAAATTATTCCAGTAGCCCGTTTTATTTAAAGATTACCAGACTGTAGGGATGGGATAATCTAGTGTTAGCTAATGACATTGAAATGATGTTTGATACAAGTCAAGGTTAGGTGGAAGAGAACAAGAGTTAAATATCCAACACACATGAGAGAAAGATGACTGCTTATGAAGATGCAGGGAAAAGAGATGAGCTTAATCTGCTGATTCCAAAATGCAAGCTGGAAACCTTTCTCTTTGCTTCAATGTCTACTGCCTGTCAGCTGTATGACTGCTGTGAGCAAGTGGCTGAGTGCTCAGTCCTGTTAGTTGCCTCGGGTGCATCTTCAGAAGAGGAGCTGGGTCTGGGAGACTCACATTGTTTAAAATTTTGACCATTTCTTCAAGACTAAATTGAGCCCGTTGAATTCTTTATTTGTTCAGGATCATTTACCCTTCTCTTTCTGGGGTACTAACAGTCCCTTGCTGCTTCTGATTTTCTATTGAGTTGATAGGATCAAGGCAGGAGAGGTGCAGGCAATTCCCACGTTGGCAAATGAAGAGCCATTGCTTCTTCAGGGATTTTTTCCATGTCTGGGAAGGTAACGTACCATGTCTGTAGGAACCATTTGCATAATTTTTTCCTTCTGTTTCACATAAATATATGACTACTGTTGTCTGTCAGTACATTAATAACTGTACAGACAGGTAGATAGAATAATGGCATGGATGCTGAATGAAACAGCTTCAGTTCCTTTTTGTGTTGGGGTGACTGACCTCTCACTCCCATAACCTTCCCTGTGACAAGTGCTACCATGAGTTGTTATGCACAGAATTAGATATGCACAGTGATTTAGAGGGATGGGATCTGACCCTCATTAGGTCTTGTTCCATTGTGTTCTTTAGTATTAAAAAAGTATTATTACAAATGGGTACCACACAGATAAAGTTACAGAATGCCACCACTAATAAAAGCAATACATATATATATTTAAGGTAAAATCAGTTTGCTTGGTTGGACAGAAATAAATTTGTTCCACTTCCTATCAGGAAATGGCTGTCAGGTCCAGCCAGCAGATAAAATTCACTGACTCTTGATATATAAGAGGGAGTATGTTTCCTTGGTTATTATTCTCACATTTAAGATTGCAAATTTATGTTTAAGACATTATCATCAAAATTTGTTAGCTTTTATTCTTATAAAGTTTGGAGAGCTCTAAGGTCAGCATTTTTAAAATTCCTGGGTAGGATTTTCTTGGAGACCTGCACCAAAAAAACCACAGCATCCACTCTATATGTTACAGTTTTGGCCCAGGTATGTGTATGTATACACATATGCCTTTATTGTGTACTACATTTATTTTTTTCTGCCTGTTTAAGCATTCAGAAGAATAAAGCATAATGAACATATCAAAGTGGTGAGAAATTTCAGGCTTTGCTTTGAAGAGATCTGAAAGGAATACCAGCAATATACACATAGAAGTTTGAATTGAATCAAAATTTCATAAAGATGTTTCTAAATTTCTTTCTCTGTTGAAGACTTTGGTTACCCTCCAGATCTGCACTTCTTATTTAAGTATTCTTGAAAGAATCCGAAGCCCTGGGGAACAGAAAGGAAATGTGGATGTCTGGAGATACACCCTGTGGAAACCTGTCTTCCTTGCTTGTGACAGTAAAGAGAGAGAGAAATATCTCCTGAATGAATTTGGACTACACTGGAATAGAAGTATTTTCTCATACTCTTTTAAATAAAAAATATAGTAAAAATATATAGATAACCATGAATTTTACTGACCTATGGTGTAGATTGAAATGGTAGAAGTCACCTTAATTCCATATGTACAATGTAAAGTTGAACAGAACTCAAAAGGACTTAATTAATTCTTTTTCTAACCCTCTTGATTTAAATAGCATTAGACCATGCATTAATTAATCTAAATATTGTTTACATCCATACTGTAAATTCAGCAGTTGTAATACATCTGCATATCACCTGTACCGTATAAAGTAATAGAAGGACATCAGAAAACTTGCGGTTAAAATCCTTTTTTTTCACTGATTAATACTATAAAAAGTCAAAATAAAAATTCAATTCATGCTTAAACCCCCAAAATTATGGAAATAACATCTGTTATTTTGCAATCTTGTTTGTGCATGCAACATGTTTTAATGCAATTCTGATTTAATAAAAATAGATTTTTTTAAATATACTATCTAATCTGCAGGCTCATCTGTTTATAACATCACTTTTGCTGCAAGCATGTAGCTATAAAAAAAATAGTATAGACATATTTTCAGTGTTCTAGACAATCACACTGGAAATCATGCATTGAAACGCAATGGTGTAATTTTTGTATACTTTTATTCCTCCAGAGGTTGAGGGACCTCAGAGGGTGCCATTAAGAAGTCAGATTCTATCAGGAGTTAGCCACATGATGGTTGTTGAGGAATTACAGAGCAACCCAAATGATCGGAGTATTGCAGTGCATTAACTGTTAAACAAGTGATAAATGTTCATCTGCTCCATCTGTTTCCCCAAATGCTCATGTAGTAGGCGTTGGGATCCTCATCTTGGTTATTTCCTAGGTGCCAAAATAATACAAACAAATTATACAAAGTAAAAGAAAATGCTGCTAAAATTCTGTCCCTTAAAAATTAATCTTTGTTCACTACCTATGTTCTTGAAATAGCAATTGTCTTGAGATTGCTGCTGAAAATCAGGGAGGTAATATTGGCTCCAGCTTCCCCAAATATTTGTCCTACTCCTCTCATAGATTCCCACCTATTCCAAGGTGTTTAAATAATCACTCACCAGTTCCACACTGAACAGCTCAGTGTTTCTAACCTGTTAGTAGTACATATTTATATCTTTAAATGTAAACTAGCTATTAACAATATCTCTTTAGCTGTTTCTCTAGCAGATCAGTTGTCTCTGCAATGCTATTTGAACCCCCTAGGTGTGGAGCCTCCCCTAGGCACTGCGTGCAAAGGAGATGGTAAAAACAATTTGCTTCTGTCAGAGTCTTTATTTTGTAACATGTTAGCTGCAGTACTGTAGGAAGGTGAGCTACTCTGATCACTCCATGTGGATTAAAGCAAAATCCTTTTTGCCTCATCAATTTGAATAAAGAGTTTTAACAAATATGCAGCACATTACTCAGTTAAAATGCTTCCTTCATGTTTTGATTTCATTATGAGATTAAAAATACTTAAACCCTTTCTTGTCGAACCCAAGCTTTCCTCCAGGCAGTCCTTGTCTATTACTAATCACAATTAGTGTTCTTGTTTACTCAGTGACAGTTTAAAATAAACTAGCAGTTAAAAATAAGCTGTCACATAATTCCTGCTCCAGAGTAAGAATAACAAAGGTAAAATAATCAGCCTGTTTCATCCCAGGTCCAGGCAGAGGGAATTATTTCTTTTTTAGACCTGCAAAGGCGGGTGGAAAGCCAAGCCGAGTTCTGCTTTTCTGATGGTTTTTGTGATGGAGTGTCTCACAAACCATATGATCCCTTCATGAATCTTCATCCTACAACAAAACTCTGTTAAGAGTTTACCATGTGGAACTGAACTTGGAAATGAAATATATAAAGCAAAAAAAATCATATTCAAAGCCTTTCTAAATGTATCTTAGGTACCTGCATATCTAAAATTCTCTGGACTGAGAACTTAATGAACTCTTTTTAGTTTGAGTCTGCAGAAGAATTAAAAAATGGACTTCCTTTGCTTAATTCACCACAGCCATGCCTAGATGGGACCTGACAGTACTTCAGAAACTCCAGTGTCACAGGTAAAACAGTGTGAATGATAACCCAGAGCAGATCTAGCTTCTAAGGTCTATTTAAGAAGTGAGATGAGAGTTTTACACAGTTCCTGCTTCTTTGCTGTCTCAGAGCTCTGATCACCAGATCTTGCCATCCCTTTTTGTCAGGGAGGTCACTGGCAATCTGGGACTTTGGGTCAGAAAGTGGGTTGGTTCCTACTGTGCTGTTGCTCATCACAACCCAGCCTGGTTTTTGGGACCCAAGGGCTCTGGGCATCCCCTGCATTTGACTCCATGTAGTTCTGGCCTCCAGGAACTTCGTGCACTGCTAGGACACTTCCTTCAGTCAAGACCTTCACCTTTTTTTCAGTCCCCAAAGATCTCCGTTTTCTCAACCTAAATATTGTGTGTGGGGAAGCACAGACCATGATCAGTCTCTGTTAATTTTGGTTCCTGTCTCTTTACCAGCTAGAGGATTTGGCATGTGCTACTTTGGTTCACTACAGGTATTATGAAAGGTAATAGAGGTGAGTGGCAGATTTCTGCATGAAAAGTCAGAAGTTCAGTCTGAGACATCATGTCACACCCACCTCCACCCTAATTATCTGCCACCAGTTTGCATTCACAACCCAAGCTACTTTTTTCTCTACCTGCATGATCTCTAACTCTGCACTTGGGTGATATGTATCATGAGAGTAGTGACCAGCACTCAATTCCCAAGAAAACTGAGCTTTCAGTAGCAATTCAGGACTCCAATCACCTATCCATGTGGTTTGCTTTGGACTTGGGGTCTCTTGACTAGCCCCAGATCTTAATAATCTTGTAGCTGGTTATCTAACCAGCTAAACTCCCACCAGATCTTCCTTACTGCTTGTTTCCCATTTTTCTCCACATTCAAATACCTTTTATTGATTTCTCCTACAGGCAACATCACAGTTAATGCATTATAGCTTAAGCCTGGAGACTTCTGCTGAATTTTTAGCAGTATTACAAGCTTCCAGTGGGGTTCCCCTGCCCCTCTGCAACTCGGTTCCATGCTTGCCAAATTCATATAATACTCTTTTCTGGTAAGCAGTATGCATAGAGGAGGGAATTATAAAGGATGGAAAACATAAGTATACTTTGGGGTTTCTTTCTGAGCTTTATTGCAATGTTTTGAAGGAATACTTAGCGTATTTTATTGTTAGCCTTTTAGAGGGAGTAACTGAAAACAATGTTAGCAAGTAAACATGTTAGGAAGTGCATGCTTTCTTCAGTGAGGGCTTATAAAGCAGCTTGCAATGCTCAGATCCTCTCTTCCAGCTCCCCAGATATCTTTGTATCTTCACTGTGTTCCAAATACCATCTGCTGCTGCTTATGTGCCTCATCACTGAAATGTAAACTGAAATTCCTCCACACTGGCACAACAAGTGCACACTGAAGAAATATCTTCTATTGGAGAAAAATAAAACCAGAACCACATTACCATAGCAGTTATGGGATGTTAAATATTCATGGTGACCTGTGAGATCCTAGAAGTTCTTTTCTAAGCTTAGTAATGCAATAAACACAGCACCCATTTTTCTGCTTTGGCTTAATTCACTGTTACAGCTTCCACAAACTGAGTGGAATAATTCTTAACAGGGGAAATTCAGTGTAAGGAACACATTAACTCTGTTTTTCCTAAAGATTAAATATGGTTTCTCTCATGGCCAGGCAGCAGGCTTTATCTGTGGAAAGTTTCTGCACTCTCATGCTGCTGAGAACTTCCTCCATGCAGCCGACTGGAGGGCCAAGCAACTTCTCTCTTTTGGGCTCCAGGCACTTTAAACCTATGGGATTCATGAAGCACAAAATGCACAAAGTGCACTTGATGTCAGGCTGACTCTAAGTGGAAGATTTCAGTTAGTTCAGCAAACATTTTGATTATAGTTAATTGCTCTGATTTTGATTAAAAGGGCCTAGAAAAGATCCTCTGGTGCTTGTGAAATGGCAACTTTGAAAGCACCTGCGCTGTATATCAGCATTGAGTAAGTGTAGCTGGGCTCTGAAGATGGGTTTCTTATGCTGGAAGAACATAATTTCTGTGACCAGTTGAGCTATAGCTAGAATGGGGAAAGTGGTCCAGGACTGGGCTAGATTACTTCTGTTATCCCTCAGGTGCTGGAACTTGTTGGTGTCTAACTGGCCCAGCATATGTCAAGGAGTCTGTTTACTCGCATAAACATATGAACATAGAACATTTAAAATGAGGCTTACAAATTTAGAAAGGGAAAATGCTAAGTATTAAAAATTAAATACATGTGGGAAAGTGGGATTTTCTTTTCTTGTGTCCTCTTCTTGGGTTCTCGTTTATAATCTTTAAGCTTTTCTCTGAAATTTTATGAGATAAAACTAAATTTTTAATTGTAGCTGGAATGTTCTGGTATTTTAAAACTCTGAATATAAACTCTTGGAAAAGAACAACAATAAATTCAAAATTGTCAGTGGTGAAATACTTAGCCAATAATATTCTGGGTTCTTATTTATGGATCTACTGGCTCTTGTTTGAATGAAGAATGTGGGATGTGTATAAGTTGATCTGAAAAGTGGTAGCATTTACCTTTCTGCTTATTCATCTGTAGAAATGTTTTGACCCAGTTTCACTGAGAACATCCTAAAACTTTTCACTAAGCTGCATTTAGTGGATTGGATTTGGGATAGTACCCTCACATACCTAAGGAATGTTAAACTGATAAAATAATGCCAAGTCTTATTTTATTTCCTGTATCTTAATGTGAAATCGGCACTATAATTAGATAATTCGAAAGTTTAATAGAACTTTCGTCCTTGAATTAATACAGACAGATCAGAGTGACAGCTCTGAGTCAGGAGATGAAATATAAAATGAATAGTGTAAACTGCATGGAGTCACTGTATAATAGCAATTTTCAGTGTTCTTGTAATAGGGACTGTCTAATAATTACACATTGCCTAGGGAAAATTCATCAGCTTGGTGTAACAAATAATAAAGCACATTATCATGATAAGCACATGAATTAAGTTAGAATCTCAAAAAGTACAGAAGTTCAGTAATTCTTCTAGGAAACTCAATCTGCATTAGTAATTTCACCAAAATGAGGGCATGTAATAGGGTCCCTTATTGCAGAATAATGGAATTGTCTTTAATAAAAAATAGAGGTTTGATTGTAGAGTGAGATGGCAGACTTTCATTGTTTTGGCTGTAATAAAGACAGATGCATGACATTATGTATTTAAAATGATCATTTTTACTCCCTAAAACAATACACATTATATATGATATACATAGCAGCAGACTGATAGATTGCTGGGAAGACATAAAGAATGTCAGTTTGCATTAACACAATAGCATTACTTCAGATGGCCCCTGCCAGTGTAAATGAGATAATATTCCTGGCTCTCAATCTGCTATACTTAAGCTAAGAAAAATCCATTTATTCTTTTACATGCATTAGCACAATTTCCACTATAGTCAATGGGTCAAATTGCTCTTAAACACAGTTGCCCAACACCATCTATTTCAGTGTAGTGACAGCAGAATTTAGCCTGCTGGCTCGTCTGATGAAGTGACTTTCCTGCCATTTGCAGGCCAGACTTCCTGACATGTCCATTAGACCTATGGCCGTTACAGTTGTACAGTGCTCCATAATTCTTTTGATCAATTAAGAAACAAAAGTGCTCCTGAAATTTAATTTGCTGGATCTTTATAGGTTTTTTCAGTATAATGAATCCTGAGTAGTGTAATTATCTTTAGAAGAGGTACTGAATAAAGCTACCAATTTAAAATATTGAACAAAAGTATAGATTTGTGGCCAAAACGTAGCTTGTGAAAGAATTATTCTATCTACCTACCTATCTCCCTTGGTATCTTATGAAAATGTTGTTTGTCCCTTAGCAGTGTATTTTCTTTAAACTACTTATTCATTACAAAAAAGGACATTACCATTACAAAACATTACATAAAAGAGTCTTACATTACAAAAAGCTGCAAAACCTGCCATAAGAATGGAAATAAATGTGCATACATATCCAATCAATTATTACTACAAATAGTTGGCTAAAATCTAGGCCTTGGTAAAATATAATTAAACTTACAAAGATTCTAAAACTATAATGTTGGAGTTTCCCTTCTGATCAGACTTTACAAATGGCTTTGCCAGTCTAAGACAATTTTATTTTTAAAGCATAGTAGTTTATGATCAGTGTGCATTGATTTGAAGAGTGAAGTAGTTAAAGGGAAGAAAGGTTATTCTGTGGTTACTGCACAGACTTCTGAATTGCTCTTCCTGGGTTGCAGTTCTGCTTATGCTAGCTATTTGCCACAGCATCTAGAGAAGTCCTGGATTAATTTGATAATCGTATCTGTAAGTAACTCATGTAGGTCTTTATTTGGAAAAAAATCAGATGTCTTGGGATATAGATAGGTAATACTGTTTTTTCCAAAGTACCTCAGCCACTGACTTCATCCTTAGGAGTCTAAATATCCCTAAAACGTAGTTCTGAGAAATCAGGCCCTATTAAATTTAAATGACATGCTGGCTATATGTGCACTGGTAGTGCTCTCCTGGTATGGAAATAGCAATAGTCTAATGCAGATAACTGCTCCAAGAGAAAATTCAGTAGGAACTGTAAAGTGATGCATATTAAGTCAGCATCAGTACATTAAATTACCCTCTGAGTGAAACAAGTTAAATTGGTCAAATTTCAGGTATACTGATCAAGCAGCATTACTTCTGGGAACTCTGCTGATGTAGCATGTCAGTCACGCTTAACAACCCTTAGTACCCTGCAGTAACTTAACTATCAATAGAAACTGATTCAGAGGACCTGTCCTTAGTTCCTAAATGACTTGTGAAGCCAGACTTAATCTCTGAAGACACGCAGAAACATTTGGAAGGCTGTATTTGTGTTCCTAAACACTTGCTTGCAAATATTCGCTTTTCAAAGTTGTGAAGGAGTTCTTAGAATAGGGCCCTTTCCAAACCTATGAGTTGTGCCCTACAGGTGTAACATTAAGATTGGAAATGCTATGGTCCAGGTGCCTTTAGACTTCCAAGGCCAGAGGTCCAAGACCTATCAGCTGAGAATTAAGAATTAACTTGGAACACAAGTCTCCCATTCTAGCTCATTTTTAGACTTTTGGGTAGAAGGTAGGCAGCACCCTATTAAGGCATGAAGGTGTGGTTTACTTAGTTTCTCTTACTCTTCTTCTTGGAGGTCTCTTACTTAAAAGTCCTTGAGAAGCTGAAATTTGCAGTGCACACAGAGTGCAGGTATCAGATTTATCTTAGAAATATTGCTGTAATTTAATAGTGAGGTATCCACAGAGACCAAGAAGAGAAAATTAACTTTAGTGCTTGACTGTCTGTTTCAACTAGGTATTATTTCACCAATTTACATGACAGTCTTAAAGGATAGAAAGGGGTTTTTTTGGACAAAACCAAATGGAATGAGCAGGAAGGTCTTGGTGTCCTGCCAAGGTGCAACTGCCTGAAACCTTGCTTATAGCGTGCTTTGAATTCTTTAAAGAAAAGTGTAATAAAACTGCAGGTTGTTGTTATGAAACATACAGAGACTTCCCCTCTCAAATTTTCCTCTTTCATTGTCTGTGACAATCACATAATTTCCTCCTTGGCTTCCATCCTCTGTTCTTTCTAATACAATTACCTGTTGGCAAAACTGCTTTGCACACTGGAAAAACAGACTTTGTCCAGAGAGTTACCAAGCACAAAAACTCCTCATATGTCACAGAGAAGGTTTTACATATTTTTATGGTAATATTTAAAAATTTACATCTTCATGGGAGTATTATTCAGACATTTTGTAATTGACCTCGACCTTCTGTCACATTTTTGTGCATGATCTACAAGCTTATGGATATGCCTGGTTTTACTGGATTGTTGATTTCTGAGACAGAAGAGGAAGATGCTGAAATCTCTGCTACTAGCAGCTCAGAGAATTTAGCACCTAGTTGTGGCTGACGTTAGAAATGTTGTATTCTGATTACCTAGATGCAATTTACGGTATTTACACAGCTTAATTTTTAAAGCAATTATTGACTTTATGTGCTCCTAAGTGAACTGAGTGCACTTTCCTTCCTGTCTTTATACTGAACATCATTCAGTCCTGAAACCATGATGGGAAAAGTGCTTAATTTTCTTTAGAAATATCTAAAGCACTTCGGTACCTTGCTTCTTTGTGCTGCACTGCTGCATGCAGGTACTTATCCTAACCCCTACTGAGTGCTTAGAAGTCATCTTCATGTTAAGATATGCCTGTAGCCAGCTGTTGCTCTGTCTCCTGACATTATTACGCCGCCCTTAGCCTTCCTTTTGCAAGCTTTGCTGTCGAGGCCCGTGTGTGTGGTCTGCTCAGGACCCTCAGCTCAGCTTTGCGCTGCAGGCACAGCCACCTGAGAACTGCCTGGGAGCTCTGCCTGCACGGAGGGTTGCCAACCCCCCTCCATTGGTCCTGAACTTTGAGCATGGCCTGTTCACCTCAGCTGGGCATTTCAGCTGGGGAAAATTTGACTGTGCATTTCCTACAGATACTGGAGAGCAGCACAGGCTTTATCCAGTTTACTATACATTTTCACCTTCCTCTTGTTCTCTTGTCACTGAGTTGCAGGTAAGTAAGATGATTGCAATTACTGAAAACTCTGTGGTTTGTGCAGCAGTAGATTTTTCTATAATGAGCCGTCATTATGATTTGGGATAAGTTTGTTTTGCTTGAATGGTTTATCAGAGGTTTGGTGTCTGTTAATTGGGTTTTTTTGTTGTTTGTCTGTGGGGTTTTTTTTCTCTCCTTTGTCAATTTTCATTCTCTGTTTTGTTTGGATTCCAAGAGAAAGACTTTTTTTTAATTTAATACTTTAATTAAACTACTTTACAGTCTTATTCAAGCATATCACTGTTGGTATTAAAGAACAGAAACAAATTGCCAGCTGCTGGACAAAAGTCAGGGACTATTTTTAAGGAACATATGCAGCATTACTGATGCAAATTTGTATCGCAAATATACAGAAGGATTTTGATACTGGGAGGAAGAATTTTCTCCAATGTGGATGGTACAATTATGGGATTAAGATACCCAGTGGAAAAAGGTGTGTTTTGCATATAGCACTTGTTGCATTTCTCTTTCCTCAGTAGGGTGACAGAATACAGTCCTGCAGATGTCAGGCAATGTGTCTCACTCTCCAGGAAAGAAATGATCCTTTTTCTTAGATTGAACTTTGTAAATCAACTGCCTTTGCCCTGTACCAAAAGGGGTTTGTTGGGCCTGTTGTGAGAGGACACAGATTTCCACCAGAGTGTAAGGGAAGACATCATTGGACACGTATTCACTGGCACAAAGCTGGATCTCCATCAAATACTACAGAGTTCAGTGGCTGTACATCTGGTTTTCTATGTTCAGAATATTTTAATAAATCACTATGCACTTGTTTGTAAGCACAGTTTAATGTCAATAGCAGGAATAAAGCAAAAACAATCATATAATCTGAGGAACTGTGCTGAAAACTGGGTCACTGAAAACATTCAGTCTGTAAATAGATATTTTGGAGTTGTTATTTGACACTCTGAGCAGTTGCCAAGAGCTTGCCTTGCTGAGCGCAACCGTCAACATTTTGTGCAACTCAAAACTCTTCATGCAGTCGGTTCCCAGGTTTCTCCATTCTTCTAATGACCCATTTGGGGAGTTCTGTGGGACATGCAAGAACTCTTCCAAAGCAAAGGCTCTCTCCCCTTCTCTCTGGTATTTCCTGGGAGATATATATCTGCAGTCTTTGTTTTGCTTCCCTGTTTTTTTTTCCCCCCTAGATCTATGTAATATCCACTGGGCATGCAGTAGGCAACTGATTCAGCAGAGCAACAGAAACCTGCTGTAACTGACTACTCAAAAATGCTGCCTCATTAAATGCCAGCCTGGATCCCTAATTCTGTCCTTTTCCCTGGCTTTTGTGGCTTCAGTCAAAACACTCTGGCCAGAATGGTAACCTTTACTCACCTGCAGATATGTGTTACTGCTTCATGCATTAAGGACCTTGATAGTTTCTGTGACTTGAATATATTTATCTTACCTGTTTTACCATGATTTTCTCTTCTTCTAAGCTGGCCAGCTAATGCCCCATGGACTCCCAATTCTGAAGATGAAGTACCTCGTTAGTGCACAGTGCTTTGCAAATGTCTGGAGAAATATACATATTTAAAAAAAAAATTATGCTCTTCCATGACTTATTTTGCTTGATGTCTCACACATTGCATGGCATGCTAACAGCAAAAATGTTTTGTATAACACAAGTAGTGTACAGTTTAATATACTTAGAGGCACAGTAGCTGTGATTGGAGGACTGAGGTATTTGATACCACTGATCTAAGAAATCCATAGGAATGTCTGTTACTTCACCTTGCTGCATGCTTTTATTTTCTTAACAGACCAAAATATTTCTAAAACAGACACATTTTAAAACATAAGAAGCAGGGCACTCTGGATTTTACCCGTTTTAATACATTACTCTTTACTTGAATAATTCAGTGTGACATGAAACTTCCAGATATGCAACTTGAATTCCAAAACTAGTTCATATGTACATGATAATTCTTAGTAAGTAACTGAACGTTTTGCATTTTTAAAGCATAATCTCCTAGTAGTGAAGAGGAAAAGAAGAAAAACATTCTTGATGCACACAGAAAAGGAAACAGAAGATATAAGTTCTGGATAAGGTCTGTATGTTTGTAGTTATAGATTAGAATTGAATCCATATTTATATTTGCTATGTTTTCCTTCAGTTTAAGTCAGTTAAACTGGATTAGAGGAGTGTCAAAGATGCAGTGTGCAATGGTTACACTCTTCTCTATATTCATCAAAGAAACCACCTTCAGTGAAAACATAAGGTACAAAATTGTTATCAATTACTATTTCTTTCTACTGTGCATAAATCATTATAACTTTAGAGGGTGTAACAGGAATGCATTGGGCACATGAGAACAGAGGAGCTTTGCAGTTTGCAGGGACTGTGAGAACACTCATCCTGCCCCTCTGCCACTTTGTCACTCCACCTCTGGGCAGACAGGCCAGTGCTGTGCAGCACACAGGGAGGGGATCACAGATGAGGAGGCAGATATCCAAAGGAGCCCGATTCAGTGATTTCTGCTGTAAGATCTGTCTGGCTGTAAGTGTGTGCAGGGCTACTGCATGCCTGTGCTTCCCCAAAGTGGCTTGGTTTGCTGCCTTTAGACTTTGTCCAAGTACATTTTGAGGATAAGGGAGAGGGTGGTCGTGATTCTCAAAAGGCTGACGATGTGGCAGGAGCTGCTGTTGGGTGCTGCATGTGCTCCTATGAGTTTTGCAGCTGGAATGCTCTGGGTCTGATGTGCCCCAGCTGCACCGTGCTTGCTGTGCACAACTTACACAGCAGTGGGAGCTTGGGCACAGCGTGCTGGCCTGAGTAATGTGGCTGTAGTGCTGGACAGCTTCACCATCCCTTTTGGTTCTGTTCAGGAAGTTCAGACAAGTGGGGTTTCCTAGTCCTGCCTGTGTGTGTATCTGCCTTATTTCATCTGAACAAGCTTTGACTATGGATGGAAAATGGGGTTTCTTCTGAATCACAGACTGAATCAGTCTATGAATTTCTCAAATAGGACTTTTGAAGACAATCTTAACATTGTATAGTAATAAGCCCATCTGTCTTATAATGCAGATGGCTTACCAGTTGAACTTTGTAGCTAAATTGCTTTTTCTACAATAACGAGCCATTGTTCTAAGAAAGAAAGAAAGCAGGTAGAAAATAATATCAAATCATACTGACACTTTAAGCAGTACAGAGTAAAAAAAGTGAAAAGGCTGAGCATTATTGTTTCTTATCACTTCTCTTAATTTCTCATGAAGTTCATTTGTATGACCTTTAGCCACTTTTACTTGATGATATATGGTGTAGTACTCTTGGGCAGAGAGTAAGTCAGTTAATCTTTCTGTCAGAGGGGTACTCTTGCAATTCATGTGGTAGCTGGAATTAGAAACTGGTGAAGCTACAGATGAGACATCATGTTTGCAGCAAGGAGGCTTATTAATGTTAGCCATGCTGGTACTCCAGAATTGACCATCTGGTTCCGTAAATTACAAAATTAATTTACATGTTGACCAACCAGCAGCAGTTTCCATTATGCTAAACACCTGTTATCACTTAAAGCCATTTTACTGAATATGATGCATTAACTGTATATTATTGGTGTTAAGGAGGAATCCAAAAATGTGTCATCCACTTACATGGTTCAGGTGTTGCTTAACCGATCTATTAAATTTGCTGAAGAGTTTATACAAGAAAAAATTGTGTCTAGGAGGAACACAAGAGAACATTGTTAATTATCTTAAATATTTCTGATTACTGCATTAAAAATACACTCTTCTGCCTGTTGTGGTGTGGGATGTGTGTGAGGATGATTATATGAGGTATGACAGTGGCTCTTCCTGTTTATTTCAGGCTTTTGTCTAATAATTAAGGATAAATATGTGCAGATACTATATTCTTTTTGCTGGTAGGTGAAAAAAATCCAGGGAAAGCTGTTAGAAGTTGCAAAACAAATGTCACCAGACAAATCTTGCAATAATCTCTCAGCTGGAGAAGGAGAAGGCTTTTATTCTTTCAAGAAATGGCTTGTTGCTTTTCAGTTCCTAAGGACCTGTGGACTTGGAATACGTTGCATAGCATTCCACGAAGGTAAAAACCTTTCAGCTGACAGAAAAAAACTTTTGGATGACTGATTTATGCTTTATTATCTGTTTTGCACTGTAAACTGAAGACTAGAAAACTTCTGGGGAAATAAGCACTAATTATGGACTGAAATTTTAGGAAGGTAGAATGTCCTGTATACTGCCGTAGACTAATTTGCTCTTGGCCAGGTGCATAGCCACAAATAAAATCTTTTTTGTAGCACAATGGACTTCATCTCCTAATTTGTTCCAAAATGGGTAATCAGCAAGCCTCTTATTGGAGGTCTAGACAGGAATCCAATATAAAAATGAGAGACAGCAAAATCATCTGTCTAGAAAAGAGGCATATGTCTGTCTGCCAGCTAGATTTTGGTTTTTTTTTACTCTTTCTGTATCTTTTACTGGCAATTTGCTTTTCATATTTAATTTAAACAGTAACAAAAATTTTCTTTCACTTCAGTACTTTCAGTCTCACTTCAGTGCACATGAAAAGCTTGCTATGAACATTCAGGTTCAAGGTGAAGTTTATTTGTTTGGGTTTCAAGTGTCTTGTAGTCCTAGAAGGATGTGTATAACAGTTAGATGGGTATAATAAAACCAATTAGTTTATTGAACTCGAAATTTTCATCCCACAACTCTTGTAGAGCTACTCCTTATAATTTACTGTTTTATGAATATATCTGAATATTTTCCAGAAGGTTTTGCATGTGGCATTGACAAAGCTACAGGGCAGCCACACTTCTCTTCAAATGATTTTACAGGTTCAAAGGTCTTAGCTCATAGTAAAACAAAGACCATGTAGGTCAAAATCTGTGTATGAAAGATTCCTTTGAAGTTTGTGATTTTATCCAGGAAAAAGGAATTAGGGTGACCTGTCCGAAGGCAACAAGGACTTTAGAAATGATTGTTCAGCCAGGAGTATTTCCATTTAAGTGACTGTCCATGAAGATCCTCAGTCCATTTCAAACACAACAAACAGGAACACGAGTAGAAACAAGGAATAGCAAAGAAAGAAGTCAAGCACGAAGAGAGGCAAATAAAAATAAGTCAAATGCTTAACTGCTCACCTCTCTCTTGGGTACAATAGAATGAGAAGTGAAAGTACAGGGCCCTGAATTTAAATTTGCTCATGTGTGACACTTCTGTCTCTTTAGACATTCACAAAATACTGTTTGAAACTTGTAATATTAAATAAAATTGAATGTTAATCTGTTTGAATTGGCATACCTTTTAGGGTTTGAGGTATTAAAATGTAATGATGATTACCGTATACTAATGGCAGAAAGGTTTTGTTGGAAGGGAATGCCTGGAGGTTATCCAGGTCAGTCTTGATGCTGCATGAGCTTCTGTTGACCTCATGTAGAACAGCAAAAATGCATTAGAGAGGAACTAAAATAAAATTCAAACGGAATTTCAGAAACTGAGACACATCATTTTTAAATGCAAACAAATCAGAGAATGTGTTTTGCAGCCAGTCCAAAATTTACTTTAATTCCAAATCAAAATAAAAAAGGCAAATATATTTTCCTAATGTAAAGAAAGTTATCTTCTTTTTTAGCAAATTGTAAGACATTCCTCTACTAAATGGACAAAATTCTTCAGGAGCAAGCCCTTAATTCTTTTAGGTGAAGGATCTGGCAATTATTTTTGTAAACATTGTAAAAAACCAGGACAGAACTATTATTTCCCATTCACCCCAATCAATAGAGAGGAAGAGATTCCTCTGGGGCGTGGTCCAGGCAGGAGGTGGCCGTAATCCGCTACTGAAGGGACACTGCACTGACTTTAGAAGTAGGCATTCTGACTCAGCAATAAAGGCCTCCGTGTTTCGTAAAATGGAACCGGAAGGATGAGTGTCCTGAAAGTGCCTTTTCGTTTCTTAGATGTTTAGAAGGAGCTTGAGACGGCCAGCTCAGATAAAAATATCTACATTTGGTTGAAAGAAACCCATCCTAGGAGTGAAGAAGTGTTGACAACCAGCTGAAGGATAAAGACCAGCTACTACTTTACAGTAATGGAAATAGTTGATGTACATTGACTGCTGAAATTGTATTGCCTTGTGCGGCTTTGACCACAATATCTGATCTTTTGTCTATGAAAGCCTGTACAAACAAAAAGAATAATCTACAAGATGTCTTGAAGAGGGAGATTACACTAAGTAAACTAACTCTTCTTTTTCTGTGTGCTTTTGAAATTAAATATATGAACAACAACAACAAAATTTACTGTGCTCTACTTGTCATAATTGTTCCTCAAGGGCAGAGTGTCTATATAGACAAATGAAAAAAAAAAAATCATGTAGACAACTTGCATCTCTGAAGGTTTAAAATAGTCCTCCTGTCTCACTGGGTCTTTTATTTGTTTGTATGTTGCTTTTATTTTTTTTTAAAGTAGGAGCCAGTGACACAGGATTTTTTTTGAGGCATTGCACTTTTAATTAGCCTCATTTACTCTTTTTGAACTGGACCAGAGTTAAGTGAAACTATCATCCTCTTCTCCTGGCACTTTGAATTGATTTGAGAGTAAGACATTTGCCCTAAGGGAGAGAGGCATTGCGTCTGCACAGAGCCGAACAAATGTTTTTTAATTAATGATTTATTCAGCTTATGCATTTCTTTGTCAGCGTGTAACAGAACACCCCTGGGAAGATCACTGAGAGAAGAGGCTGAACTTGGGACCTTGAATCTGAAACCAGGAATGTCTACTGCCGAAAGCCTCCTCTTTGTCTAACAAAGCTACTTCGGCATCATAACCCCAAGATGCGGTCTCTCCACTCTAGAGAGTGTTGTTTCCTTGGGTATCAGTCAATCACTGTTTAACTGGCTGCCTGACACCCAGCCAAATCCAATTTTTTATTAAGTAATTAAATATATTAAATTACGTAGAGCCTATTTAGGTGACCTAAATTAGCACAACACTAATAATAAACCATATTTAACAGAAGAAATACAAGATGCAGTTTTTCCCTGCCAGGTTTCCAATCCAGTTTCTTGCTGGGGTTACTGGGTTGCGATACTTGGTATTACCAAGGGGTTACTTGGTTACTACTGCGATAGACCAGGAGTAGTCATTTCTAGCCTCTGTCTCTCTTGATGCAGCTTGTATTTGTGTCATGGGAGCCCGAACTTTGCTGGATTTAACTCAGAAGAATAGGACAATTTTGGGTGGTGATCAGTTTTGAGGTGAGAGAATTCCCCTTTTCTCCTGTGACTTGTCAATTCTTTGATCTACCTTGCTCGGATGTCACTGGGGTTTTTAAGAAATTCTTATTAACATATGAAGAAAGAAACTACACCAGGCAGGGTCAAAAACTAGCTCAGCCTGATGCCTTTGACAGGGGGGGTAGCAAATACCTGGGGAGAGGACATGAGGACAGGAACAACCATCATGTGGATCTTCTCTTCCCTGTAGGAACTTGAAGGTTTGGCAGAGTTCCCAGCCCAGGCACTGCCCACAGGCTGTATCCATTCAGACTGATCAAAGTTCAATCAGAAGTTAATTATGGCTTTTGGCACCTTGTGCTGACATCAGTGAAGCAGCAGAGATTTCTGGGCGGTTTGGTATGGTGGTTTTGCATACTTGCATAATTACGGCACAAGATGACTACTTGTTTGCCAGGAGCTTCCTAAGCAAGGTCACTCCACCACAACAGGATGAGTTCTGTAGCCCATTTGCTGATGAGGGACTTTCTTGACCGTCTTATTTATAAGGAATCATTGCCAGATTAATTTCAGAGGGGCATTCTTCTCCTGGAAGCATGTGCAAGCATTACAGTATAAGCATTTATGGAGGGACAGAGGAGGTTTTTCAGCCCAACCTGACACACTGAGCAACGTTACTTGTTTCTGCTGCCACACTGGACAAGCCATAACTCTGCTTCCAGTGGGGCAGCTGGTGTTTATGGGTGCCATGATTTCTGAGAACAGTCACGCCAGCCACATTCATTTAAACTGTTCCCAGAAGATAAACTCAAAATGATGACAAGTGCCAGTAGAAAATTATTAATTCACAATTTTTATACCGACTTTGTCTCTATCCCAGACTGAACTAAGTTTAACAGCCTCAGAGGTGCAGGGTATATGTAATAAATATCAGGGTCTTGCTATATCTATAAAAAGGCAGCCATCACCCCTAAGTATTGGTGCTGTGAGGTGTTAGGGGGTCCTGCAAAACACTGGGTAGTACAAACTGCTGGCAGACAATGCTCTGTGCTGATCAACAACATGGCAGCTGCCAGTCAGCTGAATTCAAAACAGTTAAAATGAGCTTCCTTCTCCTGCTTCTCCCTGGTACACTATGGCAGTAGTAACCATAATTTCACTCTCTGAATGAATTGTTTGCTATCTCAGAGATCTAAAGCCAGATTAATTGCTTTATGGGCAGCAACAAAAAATTATACTATATCTGTTTGGATTTTTGCGTGGTGCATATTGCTTGACAACACTGTCTTTGTCAGTTAGTGCTTTTGTGGGAAAGGTAGGATTTTTCAAAGGCAGTGAACTGAGTGCAGATGCTAATGGATCTTTTCATTTTTTCCTTCCATATAACACAGGACTAGTATCATAAATGTATTGTTTTACCCCTCTGGAGTCTCCTAAATGCCTGAGATTTGGCTGTAGAATGTGAAGACAGTAAAAAAAAAATCCTAGGAGGTCAAAGAAACTCAGCAGAGAGGTTGTTATGGATACACAAAATCCTTTGCACATCTCTCTGGATAGACCTGCTCTGTTAAAATCCTCTTAACAGTGAGGGTATCATGCAAAAGAGTTGCAGAGAGAAGTGTACAGGGACCCTGTCCCTCTCCAATGCTCTATGTCTGCAAAGTCAGGGACCCAATTAAACAAACTCTCCAATGTTTAGTTTGCAGTAGGGACTGGGAGTAAGGCTTTCTGTCTCTGGCAAAATCCCACAGGTCTTTTTGATACTTTTCCTGGGGGGCTTGAGCCCATGAAGTTCTGCTCTGGAGCTATTATTTTCCCCAAAGAGGGAGGTATTAAGGACATCGCCTTTATTCTGCCCTGTTGGGGACTTGCTGTTGTTATGGATGCTGTCCTGACCCCATGAACTTTTTTGGTGCCCTGGAGGTGTCAGTGTCAAAGATTTTGGTACAAATATGACTTCTCTATGTTTAATTTTATACTTTTAGTCAGTTTTTTGTGTGTGTAAGGTTCAGCAATGTCAATTATTCTTATGGCTTTGTTTACAGCAAGCTACCAACATTGAAAACCACCTCTGGAACTGGGATCCTCTTCCTGCCTTGACCTGAGTGATTTTTCCTGAAGAATGTAGTCAAAAAAGCTATAAAGTACTTCAGAAATCCTGTGAGTCCCTGAGGCAGAGCAATAGCTCTAGAAAATGTGTTTAACTGAGAACACACAAAATGGCTTAAATGGCTTAGTAGAAAATGTCCTGGGCTTCAGTTTTGTAAATGTACTAGTTTAGAGGTATGGTAATAAATATTAATTTTATTTTGACATTTGAAAGAGACATTTGAATGCTGCCTGTGTGCACTGCAGAATGATTAAAAATTATTGTGGTGTGTGAAATTTATGTTTTAGCTAGTATGATTACAACCTTCTAAAAATGTTCAAGCCTGTAATCTTTTAAAATTGTTTTTGCAGTAGAGAGATTAAAATTCAGTGAAGCACTTCATATATTTTTAAACAATCATGTTAATTTGAAAGTGACTCAAATAACTTTCGGTCTATTTTAAACATAAGTCATAATGATCTGCATTCAAATTCTTTGTTTCCAATAAAAGTAACTGTGTCCACAAAGAGCTCAGCAGAAAAAGTTTTCTTGTACTGTGAGCCACTACAGACGTGACACCAGCTGGCTGGGTATGTAGCAGACATAGTAGAAGGACTAAATGTATTTCCACTCCAAATCAATGCTTTATTTCAGGATACAGGATAGATCCACTTTTGCCTCCTCCCACATCTCTGCTCTCAGTCTGTGTACCTGTCTTGGAATTTCCCTGGTGTAGCAGTGGAGTCAGAGTCAGGAAGATTTGCTGCAGGCTGGGATCAGACAGTGACTGAAAACTTGTGTGGGCACAGTTCTGCTGCATTTACTTTACAGATAAGGATCTTACATCAGGGTTGCACTGCTGAGGGTCAAATTCAAATCGGAGTGGAAAGTTGGTGTGCTTCTGAATGGAAGAGAAAAAAGATTAAATGGATACTCAAATCTTTACAAATGCATAGCATTCCTATTGATTAATCTGACTCAGTCTGTGTCCTCATATTCGGTGATCCCTTTTTTTCATCAGTTCTGGATTTCCCTCATATGAAGGTTAAAAGGTGTTTAAAGGTCCTCTGGATAATGATTTACCCTTGTGTTAGGCTGACTGCAATGAGATACCAGTCTTGAAACTGTGTTTTGTCTTCTGGTGGAACTACCATGTCTTCTTCTCCATTATCCAGCATTGACTCTGAGCCTTACTGTATTCTGGGCTTTCCAAGACCTTTTCAAATTCAGTGTATACATGTTGTTTCAGTGGCAAACACAGGCATTACATATTTCTAACCCCCGCAAGCTCACACAATCTGTGTTTCCTCATCTGTCGTGGAGCATTAGGTGAGGCAGGTTGTGGCCCTGTATAGTATTGTCTCGATTTATTGACTAGACTCCCTGGATGGACTTCAAATCTGACTCACTTACCAGCCTCACCCAGGACACTTCACCTTTGCTGTCCTGACCCTGCGCAGGTGCTGGGGGCTGTGCCCTGTTGGGGGGCAGGGCTCTGCCCTGCCTGCAGGAGGTCCACCATGTCAGATTCTGGCTCATTTCTCCAGATCCAGTTGATCTCTTCCCTCATGGTGTAGATAAAGCAGCTCTGTCTATGCCCACAGAACAGAAGGGATGCAAAACTGCAGTTTCTTGATGGCAATAGTGAAACTAATTGAAAAAGATGGTTGTTTCACTGAAGAACCTGAAATTGTCTGTTGGCTCATGCTGCTGTGCATTGACTTCAGGTTTTCCACTGGAAAATACCTGTAGAAGAGAACTTTCTGTAGAACATATTTTGACAAACTTTATGACTTGTCCATTAGATGTAACTAAAATTAGAGAAAATATTAAAGATTCAAGGTAGAAACGATATCTAGAGTTCTTGATTGTATAATGTGGGTGAAAGCACTCTCCTTTCCTTTGATACCTTAAAGGTGCTTGGTATTGCAGAGTGTCCTCACAAAAAGGAGGTGAATCCCAGATGATGTTTTCAGGCCATCTGTATTTGGTGAGATGCTTTTAACGGGCAGATTCTCCCCTTTTCTTCCATCTGACCTTAAGGGAAAAAATGCATTAAGGAAGGATAGTTCTGAGAATTTGAGTGTACCTTGCATTGAAAGACAAAGTTCCTTCTTCACTTGACTTTAAACTCCAGTAATGACAGTTAACTCTTGAAGTAATGCCTTAAAGACAGTGTCAAATCTCTATTAAAACTGAGTTTATCTTTATTACTCTCTTTGAGTTAGATAACGTAGTTTACATCTATTCTTTTTCTGCATACATTGTAGACATACCCCAAATCATAAAACAGCTCCCTGTGGGAATTTGGAAAACACCTGTGAAACACTGTTTTCCATTCCTGTCAGATAGAGGAAGGCTGTGAGAAAAAACCCCTGTCTCACTAAGAAAATACTGCTTATTTGCCAAAACGAGAACAGGAAAGTGCAGGAAACTCACAAGGTGCTGCTGGTTGGTACAGGGGCAAATAGTATCAATGTCAAGACCATGCACTTGTTGAAGAAACATCAAAAGCATCAAAAAGCCTGTAGATCAGTCACACTGTCCAAATCTACGAACAACTGCAGGTGCCTAATACTGATCTGACTACATTATGCTGTGACCTGTCCTCTGCCACAGGATAGGGAAAAGTGAAGCAAAGTGAATGTAAAACTTTTTAAATCTGAAATATTACATTCAGCATCCAGTTTTGCTTGTAAAAAAATAAAAAAAGACTATAACAAGAAGAGAACTGATTGATGAGTTGAACTTTTTATGGAAAAAAACATGAAACAAAATTACTACTTATGGCATTGTCACACCGCAAAAGTCTTGAATTTCAGTTTTCAGATTGATTCTGGAGTGCTATATTTCTATAATGTTCTGTAGTCGTTACTGGTGTTGACAGAAAGTCCCTTTTGGAATCTGGAGTGTTCTCATGTGAAGTGTTTATATGTAAACGGGCCAATTAAGACTTTTTGTGAAAGTCTTTTTGTGAAATAATTAAGACTTTTTGTGAAATAATAGAGATGAGAAATAGAGGTAAACTTTTCAGCTTAAACCTGGATTTTAAGAGCTTCTGCTCCTCTTTTCTGTTGAGAGGTATCAAGTAGCTGTTGTGGGAACCATAACTTCTGCTCCACAAAATCACTTTTGATTATCCCCAATATAAACTGCACTAACATGAGTCACAGGAACCTTTACCCACGTTCTGAGATGTCCACAATACTGTATATACACAAGGTGTGACAAAAAGAAGGCAACATGGCCACATGGAAGTTCTGTTTGATGTCGTAAGAAGTGTTTGGTGTGACAGAGCTCTAGCTCAAAATGGTGTTTGTTCCTTTTCCCACTGACTTCTTTCTGGCATGATCCGAAAATTCGGATCCTGACCTCTCACTGAGTGCCTTGATTTGTCATTCTTTAGGCAATGGGAACCTGCAGCAAGGGTGATCATTCTGGAGAAACTAAGAGAACCTCTGTGCCTTGGTGTCCTGATGGAGGAGAAAAACCTGACTCAAATGAGAATACATCAGTTTTAATCCCATCAAGTCATTGACCTTTCTGCTAAAAACTTTAAGAAGATTGTCTTCTATGCTGATGTTATTTATGATGTGAACATATTCCCTGGATTTGAAAAATAAAACCAAAGTAATTGGATTTTGAAAATGAACTCATTTTCAATTGGTTTTTAGAGGAGTCACAACAGGACTTTCAGGCCTCTTGTGGCTTGGGCAGAACCCGAACTTATGTTCTTGAAATGAAAAGCTCTGCATGCCATTACTTATTCCCTGAGCCATATCAGGTTGCTAATATATTATCCCTGATGTTTTTGGGGTTTTTTTTGAACAATATTTAGGCAAAAGGAAGATGTATTTCTGCAACTGTGTTGGCAAAATAATACTGACAGAAGATGATGTCATGGTTGATGTCTTTCTATAGAAGTATTTATAAGCTATGCCTATATATAAATCTATATAAATGCAGTTTGAATAATTTTTTCTCAATCTGTAGTCTGGAGTCCTTCTACAGTCTGCCGAAAACTTACTGACTGAATTTTGCTGGATCTATTTTTAGTTTCCAGCTGTTATAATGCTTTTAAAAGTTAAAAGAACTTGGCCCTTACTGTGAGTAAAAAGATGTGGTTATGGTTAAGTGTATTAGGTAGTCAGCAACAGGAATGAAGATGCTCTCTGTACTGCTAGTGGCAGCTCCCTAAACAAATCCTTAAAAATCTGGTTCACATTATGAAATCTGGGAGCTTATGGATAAGGGCAGAATATAGTATGATAACTGAAATCAGTCACTGTAAAAGGACTGACTACCTGAAATGGAACATGACTGCAGCTGAAAAGAGGAACATGAGTACTTCTCACATCCATTTTCCACCTGTTTTATCCAAGCAGAGATCACTACTTTTTTGCAGTATCAAGCAAAGACCTGGTCTTTGAAAGTATTCACTGAAAAAAGAATAGTAGAAAGAAAATTTCCATTTTCCTTAATATGATATGCTTATTCATGTGAGCTGTTCCACGCTGGGTAAGGGTGTGTAAGGGAAACTCTCCATGCCATGGAAATACCCTGTCATCTTGAAGATTAAGGTCACTAAATAGAAAGCAGAAGGTTACTTATGACAGAAAGACTTTCTGCAAAGGTTCATAGCTCACAGGAGGGAACTACTGATTGTCTGAAAGGACTGAAGAGGCATTAAATGTCGGAGACGTCCTTCCCAGTGGCATACTTTAAAAAGAGCTATCCTTCCTTCTTTGTGACATGGTGGCATTACTTTTTAAATCCACCATAACTGCTCTTTGATGAAAAGGAGAATGGTGACAATACAGCTGACAAACCTGACTGCTTTTCCAACTGCTATTCCTGGGAAACTGTATGTGTTTGGAGAAAACTGGAGGCCTAAAGCTTTGAAGGCATAATACCCAGAAGGAAAATTCTCTCGCAGAAGTTCTGAATATGCTCCCAAATATGTCCACATAGTAATGGTGTAACAGCAGGGAGGGTAATTTAGTTCCTGTTATGAAAAATTCTTCATTGTGAGTAAGAAAACATATGTATGCTATTTACTGAAAATGGACTTAAACCTGCTACTCACCTATTCACTTAAAATATCACAAATGCACTGTATTAAAGCAGAAAATACTATTGCCCTGTATTCCCATTTAACATCAACACCAGTATCTATGTTTTTGAAAAATGCAATCAAATTACTCGTTCCTGAACCTTCTCTCATGTGTTTGTTCTTCACTCCTATCTACTTTCCCCTAGCGTATTGCAGCAAGTATATTTTGGGGACAAGATGTTACTTTTGAATGCCTTGGACTGATTCTGAAGTAACATTAATTGTTAGGAATCAGGTGATTTTAATGAGAAACTAATTTTTTTTAGCAATTCTTATGAGGGTTTTGCGGGAAGACTGTGTGAAGAAAAACAGTTATTTTCGCAATTGATTGAGAAATCAGTTCTAAAAGGTTCAGTTCTGCACATTCAGTTGATAGTTTTTCCAGCAGAGGGCAAGAAAGTACAACAGATGGAAATGGTGCTACTTTTCCAAACAGCCTCAGCAGAAATGTTAAGCAGTATAGCCTGAGGATGGAATGTGAAAGGTAATAACCATCCCCCTTTTAGGGTATAATGGCTTTCCAGCAGCCTTTTACTCTTCAAAGATAGTCATAGAAAGACAAGATATAAAAGGAGCAGAGGAGACCACCAGAGCTGCCAACTGGTTCATGCTACTTTGTCAGCACAAGTTCCTCCAGCTGAGCTCTGATCTCTGGGGGGTGTGAGGGAAAGTGGCACACGGTACCCTTTCTAACCAGGCTGCAGTGACACAGAATTCCTCACTTGATGTTCAGTTTGTGGGATGAGAAGGCACACGGCTGCCTGACTCATGTAGGGCTCCCATCCTTTGCAGCTGTTACAGTTGTTGAGTTAAGGCTGTAAAGCAGGGTTTGCTCCATCTTCAAGGGGCAGACAAAACTTTATTTGACCTCAGATTTTAGAAGCCTGAGTTGATGCTCAGGAATAAACATCTGGGATTTTGCATCCAAACATGAATAAAGTGTGCTTATTGCTATATATTACTGTGGTGAACACGTGTCTTATAGATGCACATGTGGAAACAAAAACTTTGAAGTTTGCCACGGAATCTGTTTGCAGAATATCCAATTTAAGACCGCAGACATCATTTGTTATGCAGCACTGTGTATTCACCAAGGCATTTCTCAAATTTCTTCAAATCATTGCAGTGACTTTAAAAATGCTATACAGTCACTCTTTCAACTAGAAAAGCTTCAAGTCTCCTGATGCAAACCTTCTGTTAAGGTCCAAATTTAGTTTGTCATGCAGTTGTTTTCTGTCAGTGGTTCCTTGTGAGTGAAAAGCATCTGATTTGGGCAAAAGTTGCAGCTACCTTTTCTTTGGGTTTTCCTAATTTCTTTGCAGTAAAATATACAACTCATAAATAGGCAAGCTCATACTCTCATTTTGCTGTCACTGATGGGGCAAATAATTTCATTTCTTATGATAATGAAAGTAGAATTCTGAGGAAAATAATAAGCTTTGGTTATCATAGTTGATCAGGCTGCACTCAGTACAGCCTGAATGTCTTAGAAAAATGAAAGTGATTCAAATGGTATAAAAAACTTTTTAATGTGAAAATAATAATAATAACACCAAAATCATACTGGTTGAATGCCAAGATTAGGAATATATTAATAAAAACATGCTATTTTAGTAATAACTATCTGTTTAAAGTGTAACCAATCATTTTTGGACCAATAAAGTACTTATCTAGCAGGAAGCCTTATGTCAGTTTTCATAAAAGCAGTTTTGCTTCTCTGTGTGGTAGTTAGTTATGACTATACTGCAAGTCTAACATTTTCTCATTGCTTGTTTTAAGCTTCTAGAAACAGATTCTGTTTACATAGCAGAAATACATAATTCACAATAAAATTTACATAAAAATATGAAGAGCTTTGTACCTCTGGTCAACATGAAATCTACATAATGGTGACCCCTGGATGGTTCTCTTTTTCTTTTCACATGAAAAAGATCAAGATCGGTACTCTGAGTGTTCTTTTATGGTTGAGGTTTTTGTTCGTTTGTTTGTTTGTTTTTTTGGGCGTTGTTTTAGTTTCCTGTTTGGGGGGTTTTCTTGTTTGTTTTTTTTTGTTGGAGTTTTTTTTGGTCCCATGCTGCCTCAAGTACTTTTGATTTGTTTCTCCTAGTAAGATTTACTAAATTTTTTTCTAGTATATGAAGATATGTCAGTATTTTGTAATGGGGTCACGGACAGAAAAAGTATCCTACAAAATGTTACCCTTAGACTATCCAGTGTTTGTTTCTTATGCTGCTTTTTTTTCCAACTGACTGTAGATTGGATTATATACCTTTATATATATATATATATATACAGATTTTTGAATGTCACATTTTTTTGGAAACCTCTTGTAAGAGGGATTTTTCACACAATAATCCCTTGACCTGCAGAGATATTTCCCTGATGTGCAATGAATCAGACATTTCACATATTCCTGATAAAAAGGACACAGTTCTTACTTTGGAACTGCTTGGGGCTGACAGTAGTGGCCTCAGTGACCTGTACCGAGCAGAAAAGTCAACTGACTTTACCATCAGTCACCCGTAAATGATCAGAAATGGAAACTCTGCTCGTTCTAACCTCAACATTGGTCTTTCCACAAGGTCGGGTGGGGTGGGTCATAGGAAGAGGAGCTGCAGGTCAGGAAAGCATCCTGGAAACTGCAATGAGCATTTGAGACCCTGAAAATAAATCTACAAACCTTTGGCATCTCTTTGATAGCTCTGGCAGAGGAGCCTCAGCAGCACCTCCCACTAACAGCTGAGGTATTTGTACTTTACGTGTTGAAATTATTATGAGATGAATTGTACCTGAAAGTGACTGTTGTCTTTTTTGACTGTAGGCAACCCCATCACCTTCAAACCTGGAGTCCTGCTTCAGACCTCTGCACCTGGTCAAATGAATCGCACTCTAGGAGTCTGTGGGGACAGACTGTGTCAGGAAATCTGCTATACAATCCTTTATATTGTGCTTATAGCAGTAGTCTTAAAAAATATTTTTGTTCCTTCTGTTTTTGTGCTGGAACACTCTTGTACACCATTCCTTAGGTTTTGCTATTTAGCCTAAGTTTAATTTCTGAAAATGTGTTCTAAGTAGATGTTTACTGAAACTCATGTGAAATCTGGTTTCTGGAGCACTTACAATGAAAATGTTTGTAAAATGTATACCTGTGAACAGTCACAGCAAATTGAAGTCAGTTTGTTTTTCTTAAAATGCAGCTAAAACACTTTAAGGATTTAATTAGTGTAAAAGATACTACAACTTCTCTCCCATCTTGTCTTGCAATTCCGTTCTCCTTTCTCCTGTAAGCACCTACTTTTTTTTCAAAAAAATGCAGATTACTTTGTTAAAGAATCAAAACTGTGTCTTTTTTGGCCAAAATTCTTATTTTTTCTTCTCTAACCTTCAATAACAAAATTAGTTTGAAATGGGATGCTTTTTGTCAAAATGATACTTTTAATACAAAGAAAATTGATGTGTTTTTTAAAAATTATTTTGTTTGAAATGTTGGAAGTGAATGTTTTGTGTACTTGTCTCAGATTGTCCTAAGTGATAATGAAAACTGTTGAAGAAATTAATGGCAAAAGTTGTAACGCTAATGTATTTACATGTACTAGTAATTAGAACAGTTTTCAGAGGATAGTTGATATCTAGTTATGCAGTCAAATTCTGGTGTCATTGAACACTGCATAAAGCTAGAATAATCTCAGTGATTTTCATTTAATTTCCAGATTGAAACTAAGGGTGCAATTCAACTTACAGAGCAGCAAAGATGGTCTTGAATATCTGATTCTTGAAGTGCCATGGAATGAAGGACAGATATCCCTAACTCAGCCAAACGTCTGTTTTAAAAAAGCCATTACCCTGCTTGCATGCATAACCGGTAGTAAAGACCCATTTTATCTTTCATAACCATTGCAGCATAATGCTTTTCAAAGGCATTTGAGTGAATGGTGGTTGTCTTGCCATTTTCTGATCCATCGGTATCTGGTTTGCCACTCGGGGTGTTACTCTGTTCATGTTGCTTTTATTTGCAGTTCTCATCAGAAATGGAGAATGGGGCGTACAGCACTTTTCCCCCCTGTAACATTCATGATAGTGTCTACCATATGTTCTCCCTACATTTTTTGTAAATACACTATGAGAACATATGTATGTTATTTCCTAACTTTCTTATGCCAACACTTATCTGAGATGCCTGTAAGGATGCTATGTCTTATGACAGTATAACAATCCTCTGAATGCAATTAAAATTATTTTGAATGTTTTGGGGTGTTTCAAACATTAATTCATGTGCTATTTAAAGCTTCTTCCTGGGGTTCTGTTTGTGTCTTGACAATTTGCCTAAAATTAGAGTGTGTACAGATCACAGGTCATCATTTAGCTGATGTTCAAACATCCAGCATGCATGAACTTTGGAGAAGTCTGCCATCAAACTTGAAGTGAGATACTAGTACTGTGACTACGTCATTGTAGTGGATATGTAAATGTAATCTTACTCCTTTGCTCCTGAGCATATAATTTTAGATGGGATACTAGGAACCTGTTCAAACATTTCTCTTATTTTGACTATATTTTTATGAAAGGGTGAAGAATTTAAGCAAATACCTAATACCAAAATGTTCTTCAGTGAATGCTGTGCACCCGCTTTCTCTGCATCTCCTTTGAGTCCCTCATTGTTTGTGATCACCTAAATAAAATGGAAAAAAAATGGAATATTTACTTTTTCAAACGTTGATACAAACATCCAAAAAGTTTGTATGGATATCAGCAACAGTCATAGAGTAAGCAGATTCAACTCCTAAATTTGGGACTGTAGATAAACACCCTGAACCCAAGCCCATACATTTATGGATACAAGCTTGGTGAAGTCAGCAATATTACACAAATTAAGAAGATTTTCTTTACAGTGGTCTGCAAGCAACAAAATGGCCATGAATACTTAAATACTGAAGGCTGATTTTTTCCATGTGTTAGAAGGGTGTACACTGACAAGAAGCTGCATGTTTTTAAGAAGGTTTGATTGACACATTCATGTCTTGGGAATCCAATGTGTGGCCAGAGTGCTTCAGGCTGTGAACCTGCACAGGCAAATGGGTGTGTGGAAGGGATGAGCCATGTAATGTTGGTGGTCCTTCCCCCAGTGCTCCAAGTTTTAGAGTGTGGACAGGATGGACAGGAGTGGGTAACTGGTTCAGAGTCTGGTACTGTGCAGTGCTGTTAGAAGTCAAGAGTAACTGACAGATTTGTGTGAACAACCTTTTGTAATGCCTCTTTAGAAAGGATATCCTAATTGTTTCTGTTTGATGCTCTTTTCTATCAAGGTTTGCCTTTGTGGATGTTTGTAGTGGCAAGGGTAATTCACTATTTATGGTATGCAGAATTCATTAACATTAGTTTCTGTACTGTGTTTTTTAATCATCAGCAACATGTGTTACTGGGTACAAATTTGCATCTGTTATGCCTATCATTCTGATGAGGGTGAGTGACTAAGGCACTTTTAAAGCAAGTTAAAGCAATATCAGTGTAAAAGTGAGGAAATCAGACTTTAATTATGATGTGCCACACCCACAGACACATTCCTCTGGCCACAAGACTGAGTTACTGCATGCCCTTTACTGGCCTTTTCAGTCTGTTTCATATTTGGCTAATACATAGGAGTTTTGGTTGGCAATGTATCTGGGCTATAAATTGAGAGGAACAGGAGTAGTCTCTAGGCAGCTTTGACCATTTGCATCTGAGGAAATTCTTAGAGCCATTGTTGCTCTCCAAACTGAGAAAAATTATATTCTTTTGTGATAAAAAGTATTTTAGAAAAAGATTTTTTTGTGGGTTTTTTTTCTTGTGAATGTTTGTAGCCTCTGCTTTGCCAGCTTGACACGAAAACACGGCCAATGTCGCAAATGTCTGCTTTAAGATCTTTGTCATTTTGACAGACTCGTAGAATAATTTAGCTTGGAAAGGCCATTTTAAAGTAAATTAGTCTAACCACCTGGTGAAAATAGGACTGATTTTGGAGTCAGACCAGGCTGCTCAAGGCTTTAGTCCAGGCAAAAATGAAATATTTCTAAGGATGGCATCCCACAGCATCTCTGTGCAACTTGGTTGAGTGCTTGATTGCTCTCAGAGGGTAAACTTTTTTCTAGTATCTCGTAAGAATTTCTGGGGTTGCAGCTTGTGTCTGCTGCCCCACATCATGTCACTGTGCATCTCCTGAAGACTGTGTCTCTGTCTCTTCACATGCTCCTGTCAGGGAGTGGTATATGACAACATACAATGCAGCCCAGAAGGCTGTTTTTCTTTGTTGCTGCCATGGGTGCTTTGTTCAGTTATGCTCAACTTGTTATCCACCAGGACACCCTGGGCCCTTCCTGAAAAGTTTATTTCTAGTTTCCCGCTTGTAAGAGGAAAAGGTGTAATCTTGATCTCAAGTTTAGGTAACTAAGTCTGTGAGCTACTTGTGCAGGCAGTCTCTCCAGTGTCTTCCTGGAGAGAGGCTCCTGTTCTGAACTGTTCTTTGGAAGAACCTGCTTGGTATAAAGGAGGCTTGAGCAGAAACCCTGTTTAACTCACATAGTGAAAATACGTGCCTAAACATGGATCGTTCATGAACTCAATTTCATGCCATGTTGAAATGAAATAGTTTATCAAAGCATATTCATATTTTATTTTTTAAAAATAGTGTGATGGTCCATTGGGTCCAGCTCCAAGGCTTTATAGAATCTGGGTTACAACTTCAAATCAGAAATATTTTGAGCTTATTTCTGGCAGACTTGGAGTGTCTAGTAAAAGTGCACTGGAATACCCTATTTATAAGTTTTGTTTTATAGGATCATTTTCCCCCTACTTTTGTTGGATTGGGGAGCAATATTTTTATATTTTCCATTAACTTTTTTAACTAAAGCTAAGCCTGGAAATTTTACAAATAAAATAAAGTGCATAAAAAACCCCCTTGTTTTAAAGAAATCAAACTAGATTGTATTTGAAAAAGAAAAGGCTTATACTATAAAAGGCTCTATGTATCAAAACACTATTTAGAGTCCAAAGTACACAGAAGAAAAGGTGTTTTAAATGAGCATTTAATGAATAATAAGCTGCTGAAGCACTAGTTTTTGCTGGCATTAGCTCGAAGGAAATGAAAACTAAGTGCTAAAAGCAGAAAGATATCTCTTTTATGATCAACAGTATTTTGAGAAAAAGTTAAAATCTGAAACCTTGATTGTAAAACATTATATAGCAACATGAGGCTTTAGAGGACCTTTCTAGTCCAATTAATGCCTACACATTTCAGAAAAATCGAAAGATGGGAAAACAATTTATGTCTTATAACTGTCAGCCTGTACAGTAAACATTTCAAAGCTGGTTCCTTGAAGGGTGAGCAAGTATTTTACTTAGTTTTTCCTCATTTACAATTCAGAGTGACACTCTTAGGACTTTGTTGTTTACTTGCTTGTAAGTTGCATTGGTAGCATTTGGACTTTTCCTTCATCACTTACTGTTCTAGAGCTTTCTCATGAGCCACAAATGCTAAATATGTCTCTTCTTCAACTCGTGAAATAGTATGATGAATACTACTCATACAGAACAATTCTCTCGTCTCCAGTAGTCATTTAAATTGGGAAGATGTATTAATGACACAAGGAAGCAAAGCAAGGCAAGTCCAGTAAATAATACATATTCCTGAGCCAAGTGACAGAGAAGCCAATGAGGTGAGATGCGCTACTGAACATCACGCTTACCAACAAGGAGAAGCTTGTCGGGCTTGTGTGTCAAAGGTGACTTTGCCTGCAGCAGCTGAAAATGGTGGCGTTCAGGATCTTGAAGGGAGAGAGGAAGGTGAAAATCAGGCTCATAGCCCTGGACTTCAGAAGGGTAGATTTTGGCTTCTTCGAAAATTTGCTTGAAAGAGTCACGTGGGATAAGGACCTAAAGGAAATATGGGCCTAAGAAAAGAAAACTGGTTAATATTTAAGGATCTTCTGTTGCACTCAATGAGTAGGAAGTCAGGCCAGGAGACTTTTTCAGATGAACAAGGAGTTCCTGGCCAAACTCAAACGCAAAAATGAAGCATACAGAGAGTGGAAGCAAGAATGGGTAATCGGGGAGGAATACATGCATATTGTCTTAGCATGCAGAGGTGTGTTTAGGAAAGTCAAAGCCCAAATGGAATTGAATCTGTCCAGAGGTGTTAAAAACTACAAGAAAGCATTCTATAAGTACACAAAAGGAAGACTACGGAAGATGTGGGCCCAATGTACTATGAGATGGATGACCTGGTTACACAGGATTTGGAAAAGGCTGAGGTACTGAATGCCTTTTTGCCTCACAGAAAGGCTGGAGCAAGGAAGATGCTTGGTGGAAGATGATCAGCAAGTAAAATACTTCTTCCTCACTCTCTCTCTGTATCTGTGTCATACATGCCTTTAAAAATAGTTTTTGAGCATATGCCTTTGAAAGATTTGTTATGATTAGATATAGAAGGCAGAGTAGGGCACGGTATGTAAAATTTATAGGATATATCTGGTGTAACAGTTTTGATTTTAGAATAGGGTAATTTTGGGTTTCAACTCTGCATATTCCTAATTGGTATTCATTCAAAGTGCTCAGTTTCCAAATGATGGTACTGAACTTCTGCCTGAAGTTGATCTTGGAACAAGCCCTTCCTATTTTAAAAAAACCACCTTAGTGTATTTTCAAAAGCCATCTGGTTATTGAAAAGTCAAAGTCAGCAGTGTTCACAGGACACTATGATCCCTAGAGCCTGAACTATTTAAAAAATGGAACTTAGACATTTTAGAACTTACACAAAGTTGTTTAGGCTGTTTTAAATGTTTAGGCATTTCTTTGTATGACTGTGACATGAGAACGTGTCCACAAGTAAATGCTAAAGATATTATCCCACAAATAACCATTCAATTTGTTCTTCCTGCATTTAAATCAGCTGACCTAAATATATTCTACCAGTAAATCATTAAAGATATGTAGTCAAAATACATAGTGAGCAACATCACAGCTTGAGTGATGCTCACTATGTTGGAAAGAAAAATATTAAGTTTGCCCATATCTGACAAGTTAGAAAATACCACTGGATTTTAGAGTGTTGTGTTCCTCCTCCTCTGGGTTAATAATTTGCCACATAGGTACAGCTCACTGCATAATCTTTTTTATCAAATCTTACAATGCTTAAAAGAATGTTTTTATAATGTATGACTTCTCAGCAGCATTGAACTGGGAGTGTGGAAATTGAAGCTTCTGTTAAATGTGATTTTTTTTTTAGCAAACATCTTCAGATAGATATGATTAGTACTCCTACTACTGTTGCCTTAAGGCATCATCACTAGAAATATTATGCTTCCTATTAGACAAAATTTATCTGTGACAAAACTTAAACATGGTTTCTGGAAGTATGCCAGTGTGAATTTGCCAGATTACTCTGAATATCTCCCGACAAGACATCTTCCATCTATTTCCAGATATAAATGTGTTGTGACAAACATTGTGAGGAAAAACGTGCCTGCCTTTGTTCTTGAGTTTTCAGCTTTTGTCTGACAAGATCCTCTCTGACTATATCTTGGGGTAAGACAGCGTGAACCCTCTTATTGCTTTCCTGGTTCATAAGACAGCAAGAAGTATCTTATGCTCTAATGATCAATACCTGAAATTGTTAAATTTCTTGTTCCAATATGCCAAAAGTCTCACTGCCATGCTATCACATGATCTTTCAATTACGGAACAGCATAAGGACAGAAAAACCCGCTTCTTATTTATATGATATTTCCTTAAACTGTGTACTATTTCTGATAGTATGGCATTTTCAGAAATCATTTCTCCTTGCCACAGAATTTCATCTTTTTAAATTTTATGTCTGGGCTACCAGCGGAGAGAATATATTTCTTGATTGTCTGCAAATTAAAGTGGCATCATATTCTTTAATTTGTGTCACAGGGAGCTTGATACTCTGTACATTTCATTTTCTAACTGCAGTATCTGGGTGATTTATCTGCTTTTCAGAAAAAGTGATGTTTTTTCCCTGTAGTCAGCATTATTAGAAGATGTGTCCACCACTGGAAAAAATCTAGAAATTCTACATGAGCTGAATAAGGTGATACTTGGATTGAAAGCTCCAAGAAAAATGGAAATACCTCAAAGAGTTAATTCAGAGAAGTTGCTTTTCCTTGTGGAGGTATCTGAAGCTTTTAGCTGGAATCAGCAAAATGTTGTTGCAAATTTGTCTCTAAGATAAAGAACAAAGCTAGATTTGATCACTGGTGATCACTAAACTGATAATCTATTTGAAAAGATCAATGAAGAACCATTCTTATCAGCTATCTTGACCTTCTGGATTATTCAGACTACAGAACTTCATTCACTTTCTGAATTAATCTGAAAATTTCTTTAGTTTAGGATAAAGCAAGACTTTTAGAAAGAGTCTTCTGCAAGAGGTGGGGAAATTCAAGATAAACTCACTACCTTTCCCCCTCACATTTTAATCAAATTCTCCCAAGACATTGTGTTTACCTAAAACAGACAACATGCTTTCAAGCATATTCTTGCTATATTTTGAGCAATCCTTTCCTAAAAACATATGTATGTAAAAATTGCTACCGGTGATAGCCAGTAAAGCAAGATAATGAATAAATATAGTTATGAATAATGATTTAATATGGTTACGAAATTTTCTTTAGGTAATATTTTACTTTCTTTAGAAGATCTTACTCCTGTCAAAAGATGCATGCATCAGAACTACTATTTAAAATACATTATTTGTCTTTGTATTTTAGAATTATGACTCTTGCATTGCAAGCCCCTGATGCACATGTTGGGGAAGTAAGGGCCTGGAAGGGAATGGAAATATTTAGTTTTATTCAATACTGCTTTTTGGATAACAAGTTTATTTGCCTTGAGGTGTTAAAAAATGAGTAGAATAACATTAATATATAAACAAATCCTTGAATTCTAACCAGTTGGTTTAATTTTTTCTTTCTTGTGTTTTATTCCATCACACTGATTTTTCTTTATCATCTGTTTGCTCTGGTTACTACCACTCCTGGATGAAAAGGGGTTAGATGTCCCACACTAAAGCAGTATAGCAAACAGAAGTGATGATTTTCCCAACCAGTCTTCAAAGCATTTTGTGCTCAGAGTTCCACTGATGCAAAAAAAGGAATTGTGAATATATCCAGTCTGCTGGGTGTGCAGCAAAAGCTCAGAACAAAAATGCTGTATAAAATATCTAAAGAGAAAATTCCTCAGGGAATGGGAGTTGAAGGGCTAAAATGTGGTTTCAGGAAGTACTTTTCCTTTGGAATTACTGTGAGTCTCTAAAAGTACGTTTGAGGTAGGGATTCAGAAGACAGAGGCACACATGAATTAAAACTCAGTCTTTAAATCTGCCTGTGGTACTGGAAGTTAACCACATGACCTTCATGAAACTCTCCTAGTTTGCTGCAGCAGATGAACCCATGCAGTAAACCCTAGGCTTTGTTCAACACAGGCCTGATGCAGCAAATATCTTGTATAAATGTTAAGAATGTAAGACTTGACTGGACATGATATCTTAAGTTAGAGAGGAGTGATTCATTGCCTGTTAGCTTCAGACACAAAATGAAGGTGCCTAATTCAGGGTCAAACTCACTTTGTAATGAACAGAGATAACATTATTTCCAGAAGTCAATTTTAGCCCATTTTTCTCATCCCATTGATTATAATGGGGTCAGGCTACCCTCAAAAATTATATGCCACAGCAAAGTGCTTCAAGTTAAGTGGGATAAATCTAGTTGTGATCAGTTAATCCAGCTGGGATCAGCCAAGATCAGCCTAAGATATCTAAGTATAATGAAATTCAATTTTCTTGCTCTTAAGATGAGTTAAAATAATACTGTCCTGGGGATTGTTAAATAGCAGTCATGGTTATGGCAGAGATCTGTCCTTCTCAACTGGGTCTGTGTCCAGCCTGTGGTTGCCTACTGGGACAAGATAATATTCTCCTTAAGTCACTCTATGTGCAAGACTTAAATATGTGGCTCAGCCCTAGTAGGGAATATTTATTGTCTTGTCTCTGCACCTTGTTCCAGTCTGTGTCCTCCTGTGCCTGTGCCAGGCTCTGATGACACAATCAGCCACAACAGGGGGAAGACTGCCTCTTCCAGGAGCTCCTTTCCGGACCTGCCTCACCTGTAAGACTGCCAGTGCAGGGGTGGAGGCTCCAGACTGTGGCTTTTTCTCCCCAGGGACTGTGTGTTGTTGCAGTGCTGAGGCTGAGCCATGGGGCTCTGCTGTGTCCTGGCAACCCACAGAAGGGTTTGGGAACAGAGCTCATTGGCCACGGGTGGGACCTTACCCACCCCTACGCCCGGAGGACAATGATTTTGCTGACTTGTTGCACTGTTCAGAGTGGCTGCCAGCTTTGCCTATGTCTCAAGTCAGTCCTAAATCATAATTAGTGAAGGGAGGGCGTGATTTTACATGATTTATTACAGACCTCAATTTCCAGGCAAATTTCAAGCTCAAGAGGGTGGCTTCTGAACTGAAAAAGTCTGATTAAGCAACGTGTTGGTCTTTCTACATACCTTATGGTGATCGATATTGCAGCGGCCAGAAAGAGAACAGTTACTTATGTTAGAAAATACACTTTTTCTGCTTGGATTCTGGAGGTTCCTTCTCTACAAAATGACATGGTGCTGCCTGTAGCAAACAAGCATATTTATGACTAAGCACAGTCAGTACTGACCATATTGAATATTAAAGAAATAAAATGAGTTTGGATGTCAGATACCATCAGAGACACTACCAATCCCAAATATGAAACAGAGAGAAAGTTATCAATGCACCAAAGGAAGAGTCTTTAAAGAGAGGCAGAGCAGAGAGGAGAGCACTAAGAGATGTTTGAGCTTGTTTGGAGTTGGTTTGAGTAAAAGAGTTGCTCTGAGTTAGACACCAGATCTCTAATTCAGGAAGCTACAGAACTGGCTGCTGTTAGGCAGCAATGTGTGACCTTAGTCAAAACAGACATTGTAAAAAGGCTGCAGCATTAAGCAATCTGATTATAATGAAGCTAAGATTCTTTAGAAAAGCAGGACTAATTTCCAAGAACATTTTTTCCTATTTGATCCCAGCCATCCTGCCTCTGGGACCAAAACTGGTATATTTGCATGACACCACATTACTGAACTGGTGAAGAGCATTTATGGTGATGCTCTTATGGTCTCTTTCTATCCTCTATAATATTGCAGTACGACCTCATCTGGCTTCTCCTTGAACTGGTCCATGCATACAGCTGGCAGAGAAGAATTCAGCATAAGCCATTCTTGTGTAGACCTGCCAGCATTTTCAAAGCTGGTTTGTGTAGCTCCACATCATGCTGCAGTGCATGATACAGACTTATCTTTCCCTCCCTGGGCATGCAACCATTGTAAGTGTTTATATAGGCAGAAATATAACTGAGTGCCTAGGGATTGTGCCCCTTGTCTAGAATAACCTGCTTAAGCATAGGGTCAGAGAGACTGATCATATGCCTCAATCAGATACATTTCTCAGTGCTCCTGGAGGATCGAAGAGGAACAGGTCTTTGCAATTTTTGTTGTATCTCAATCAGGTTATCCATATGGAGATACACATAGCCTTTCAATAAAGAATTTAAAGAGTCTTTTGAAACCCTAAATGCTGCATGGACAATGTGTCTCTCTTTGATACTATTAGGAGAAAATAACCCCTTCAAAACTGCATTCACTGAGTTACCAAAAATCTACAGGATACTAGTAATAATAAAACAGCTCAAAAGAGCAGATATTCCTGACAGCTATTAAGATTACAAGAAGGTAATACAAATCCCAGAAGTGTAAGTCTGATAGAGTGTTTGATCACAATCTAGAAAAGATACAGCAATAGAAGCCAGATACCTATACATATCATGTTATGTAAACCTCTCTGTTTTCAGCTGTTACATTTTAGAGGCAAAAATGTTGAATAAAAGTTTCCCAAAATTTGATCCCTAAATAATTTTGAGTTAATGTACATCACAATCTCCAGAGATTACAAATATATGCTTTCCTCCCTTAAAATCTAAACGGGGTGTGTTTTCTTCCGAATTTAGTTTCTCGTATATGTCTTTTTTTTTAGATGCATATCTGGAGGAGAAGTAGTTGCCCAAAATAATGGTTGAAGAAAAAGAATAATAATAATAATAATATATTTTCTATCTATGAAATCTATGAAGTGATCCTCTTGTATTTTCCCAAAGAATGCAGCCAGTATTAATTTTTTGAAAGGCTTTAATGGGTCACTGCATTAAAGAAAAACAAATTTTGGAATTCCTACTTGTATTGTCAAATATTTGTAAATTAAATGATGGTGTTATGAACTGCCAGAATAGTAAATACACAGCATCATTGCCATGGAATTTAAACATGCCATAATAGTGTTTCCATAATTACAGAGGAATATGTGTTGGCCTGTGGAAAAAAAGCTGAAACTGGTGACATGTTTGAATGACTTGTCTATACTTAATTCTGATTCTTATTCTCTTTCTTTCTAACTGCTACTTGGGGATTTGTTCATTTAGCTATGGTTACACCTGGTGCCATTTGGGCCTGCTGATGAGCACATAACTCCTGCTCAGGAGCTGAACTTCCATATGAGATATCTCTCAAACATGCAGTTTAATAGACTGATGAACCTGAAAAAATCTGAATGTAGTAGTTGAGATAAAAATTACCTGGTTCCATAAGATGTAAGTGCTTGTACATAACTACACAAGAGGACAAATATCAGTGTGTTAGATTTTAATGGATCAAAGAATTCAATTCTGTTACTTTTTATGGCTTTGGTTTTTGTGGTTTTCAGGAAAAATGTGTCATGGTCATAACCTCTATACATCTATCACCTAATTAAAATAGAACCAGAAGCAATGAACTTATTCTGTACAAATTGGATTAGAAATTTTGTCCTTTAATCTCGGTGTTCCAAATAACAAATGTTCCAGATGAAAGAGACCAAAGCAATAGTTACATTTATATCCTAGAAAATACTTCATAGCTAAATAATTTGCTGAATTAAACTTTCAGGTTCTTTGTAACATTTTAGTATGTTTGGGTTCTTTTTGTTTTTTACTAGGTACTGTTTAATTGCCTGGAAGATGTTTGCCTAAATTCTACAACATATCTTTTCGTCTGAAAAACAAAAGTAAAAATATTGTAAACACATTTTTTTCTCAGATGCCTTGTTTTCCCTTTGTCCTAAAATGTATCACAAGCACTGAAAGATTTTTTTTTTTCCTCTTGTAGTTTGTACACTATATTCCTGACATGTAAGCTTCAGAAATTCTTTGATTTTTTACTATTATATGAAAAATCCATTAGAAAAAAAAAAAACAAGCCAAAACACCCCTTCTCAAAAATCCCAAACTGAAACTCAGATGAACACTTTTATATTAATCAATTTTACTTTGTATGCTGCAAACATTTTAGGAACTGCATGTGTCTTTTAGGACCCATAGCTGCAAAACTGTTATCCTTCCAATAAACTAACTGGAATATTTGGTCTTCAGACTTTATTCATGGGTGAAACAAAACATATCAGTAAGAAACTTTTACTATGTTCCTGTCCCTACTGTTTCTTTAGAGTTCGTGACAAGAAACTATGTCTTTCATTGACATATTTGAAGTCCTGAAAAAGGAATGGTCACAGAAAAACTAGTTAAACACAAAATACACCATGATATCTTCTAAATCCTCAGGAAGATGTCTGATCTTATAATAATAATAAAAACAGATACCTCCTTCCTAAATGCTATCAGACAAGATAGTCCTCTGAACTACCACTCTTTTTAAGTGTGGGAACAGAGTGAAAAAATGTGAATAACTATTTTATACAATCATTTAGGTGACCCATAGAGGAGTTCTTGCTGTCTTCCTCCTCTTGATACGGAAGACGTTACTCAGAAGTTATATCAAAAAATCAAATTTGCATTACAGCAACTTTTATTTTTTATGAGTAGATAACTTATATTTTATGGTAATATCTGAATACCTTGAAAACTGGAAATGCAATATTTTGCTTTTCTGAGGGGATTGTGGTTTGCTTTCCAGAAGAGTTAGGTTAAATACTCATTCATATGAAACCAAAATTACTGCAGCTGCTATTTATTACACAGGGTTGTAATCCATGGGAGAAGAAATCAAGAGGGTTAAAAGTTTGGAATATATTGCAAATTGTACTGAATAGCATCCTTCTGTATTCACTGCTTAGATCACCTGTGGTTCAGAGGTGCAAATGCTGCTTATACATGTGGATGACTCTATTTGATGACCTGTGGTCGGACTTGTGCTCTGCGTCTGTGTGATTCACCAGGAGAAAATCACAGAATCACAGAATAAGCTGAGTTGGAAGGCACTCATCAGGATCATCAAGTCCAACCCCTGACCCTGCGCAGCACCATCCCGAAGAGCCCCACCATGTGCCCAAGAGCACTGTCGAAATACTTCCTGAACGCTGTCAGGCTGGTGCTGTGACCACTTCCCTGGGGAGCCTCTTCCAGTGCCCAACCACTGTCTGGGTAAAGAACCTTTTTCTAATATCCAACTTAGCCCTCCCCTGACACAGCTTCAGGCCATTCCCTCGGGTCCTGTCACTGGTCACCACAGAGAAGAGATCCGTGTCTGCCCCTCCTCTTTCCCCAGTGAGGAATTTGTAGACTGCAATGAGGCCTCCCCTCAGTCTTCTCCAGGCTGAACAGACCAAGCGACCTCAGCCACTCCTCACACAGCTTCCCGCCAAAGCCCTTCACCAGCTTTGTTACCCTCCTCTGGACACTCTCCAATAGTTTAATATCTTTCTTATGTTGTGGCACCCAAAACTGCACACAATATTCAAGGTGAGGCCGCCCCAGTGCAGAGCAGAGTGGGACAATCCCCTCCCTTGCCCGGCTGGCGATGCTGTGCCTGATGCACCCCAGGACACCCTTGGCCTTCCTGGCTGCCAGGGCACTGCTGACTCAGATTCAACTGGCAAGAAAAAGAACTGGCAAGGCTGCCTTTGTGTCTGCACACAATACCTGCCATCTCTCAGTCCACTGCAAGACAGCTACCCTGGCAAACAAAAGTGTAAAGCTCACAAAACCACCAAAGATATTTGTAAAGCTTGGGGATTTTCATCAAAATAGAAGTGGTTCTCAATACTAAAAGCCATGGAAAGACCCTCCTTGGTTGGCAGCTGAGTTAAAAAAGTATCAAGATGAAAAGTCAAAAGAAACCACAACTTTTATAAGTGTAATTAGCCACTGGAACAGACTATCAAGGGAAGAAGGGAATTCTCGGATGGCTAGGAGCTTCTGTGAAAACAAGGCTGCTTTAAAATTCCTGTTTGCTGATGTCTGTAATTTTTATGATGTGCCTTGTGATGCTTAGTGGATTCTGTGTTAAGCCACCTCCTATGTTTGTTTGAAATGCTCAAATTTCATCTCATTCTGGTCTTATAGAAGAGTTTGTATGGCCCAAGTGAAGCCTAATACCTCCAAAGTAAAAAGACAGACACCCAGATATTTTAAAAAATCTCAGGGCTTTACAGTCAATCTCAAAATTTCTATGCTTATTTTGTAATTCTTGAATCTTTGGAGTTGTCTGTAACGTAAGAGGAGTTGTCCACAGTTCTCCACCATCTGAATGGTATGTGAGTGAGCTAGGAAACAATGAAGTAGGACTGCAACAACTTCAGTTTCTCCATGAAATTATTCTCCTTGAAATCCCCCGACTTTTTTCCTTTTCCTGATCTTAAAATTCTTAATATTTAGAACAGTGTATGACAATGGAAAATCCATGTCTTTTGCTAGAAACTAACTGAAGTCTGTAATTAACACACACAAAACTGCCAGGGTCACTCTATGCTTGAAAAATATATTTGTCTTTATTTCTGTCTCACTCTATAATAGACATTATTTAATGTTTATTACCCTTGAGATTTAACATTCAAGTTTGTATCCCAGTATGTTATTGATTGCTAGATATCCTCTGGTGTCCCACCAGCCACCACCTGAAGACAGCTGAGAACCTCCTGACCCCTCTGTTGCCTACTCTCTACTCTGACTTTGAAGCTCAAACGGGAGCCTACTTTATTACCATTTCAATAAAATTTGCTATGTACCTTTGAAACTTCTTGAGAAGTCAATTGGTTTGATTCAGGTTTTCTATTTTAAAAACTATTCTTAATTCAAAACAGGTTGAACAAATAGACAATCATTTATTTATAACATCAGAAGCAGATAGCACAGTCACAGACGTTCATAGAAATAATGGGTGAAGAAATAAAAGAAAAGCTCTGTTTAGCTTACTTCACTAGAATTAGATCAGAAAGGTCTCCCTTTCCTTCTCAGTTCAGGATGTTTCCTCTCTTGTCAGGACTGCATTCAAGTTTCAGGCTTTATGCTTGTCACATCCTGTGGTGGAGTATTCTAGCTTTCTTATTAATTTCCTTCAATCAAATCTTCCAGGAGTCCAGACCATGTATTTTTTCCCCTCTGCCATCCCTTCTGTTTTATTCTTCCAGAAGAGACTGTCTGTCTTCAGGGAGAAAGAAAGAGATTATTTCATTTCCATAGTTCCGTAAATATGTTATGTCTACTGGGACTCATCCTCTGCTCTAAATTGATTAGTAAAGAGCAATTTATTTCAATGAGGTGCATGACTGCCTCCTTCCCTTTGATGACTATTTCTAATTCTTTACTAAGGAATATGTTTTTCATATAATTTACTCTTAAAAAACTTTACATTAAAAATGCACATGAAAAGACAACAGTCTCAAATGCATACAGCTTATTACTAACTTGTGACTGGGGCTAGATATAATGTCAGAGAAGTCTTCTGGAGTGACAGTGGATTTGAGGGTGACTAATCCACTATTTCTTCCTTTAAGGTATGTAATAGTGTAGTATATATAATATATTTCCCCTGAAAGTAGACATGTGCATGAGACTGTATTTCCCAGCTAGGTAGCTGGAAATGAAAATATTCTGATCTGCAGTGCATTTCATTTTGCCAGAACATTCAGATTTATGATTCAGATCTCTTAAAAGGTGTTCGTGGTAACTGGCTGAATATATTCTATAATGTGGTTTTCTTTTAGCTGGTGTTTTAGTTTATTTTAAAATCAATTTCATTTTTTCAAATTAGACTTTCATGAATGATTTCTGACCTCTTTCAGTGGCAGAAAGCCTAGAATAAAGTTTTAACATTTGTTAGAACCATTCTAAGGGATCTCTTTGAGGAAGTCACATTTTATGTTTACAAGAACTAAAGATGTCTGAAAAAAATGCTCTATATTCCAATATCAAGGAGATCAAGAACCTCAGGTTATAAAAAATTGGTAAAATCTGAAGCAAAGAGCTCTGTTTTGCTCTTTTTCTTGTATGGAGTTGTAGTATCATAGAATGGTTTGGGTTGGAAGGGAACTTACAGATCATCTAGCTACAACACCACTACCATGGGCAGGGACATCTTCCACTAGACCAGGTTGCTCAAAGCCCCATCCAGCCTTTGCCTGAACACATCCAGGGATGAGGCATCCACCACTTCTCTGTGCAACCTGTTACAGTGTCTCACCATTGTTGCAGTAATGTGTTTCTTCCTAATATCTGATCCAAACTTACCCTCTTTTGGTCTAAAGCCTTTTCCATTTATCTTACCTATACATGCCCTTGTAAAAAGTCACTCCCCAGCTCTTTTAGTTTCTAAAGATTTTGAAGTAATTAGGAGTGTATTAGTAAGCTCATATGGAGACAATTCTCAAGCATAACACTTGGATTTTTAGCAGTCAGTTTCAGAGAAAGAAATTCTTCTGAAAAGAAATACATAATCCCGTAAATCCCTTCCTGTATCGACACTGAAAACAGCACTTCAGATATGAGTACTGTTTTGAGTGATAATCAGGAGAGCTCATCTCTTGCAACATGTAGGTATCTCCTCCCTACATTCGTGGACTCTAAGATAATAGCCAAAGATGAAAAACAGACCAGAGAACTTTGATCTAAACTTTAGTGTCTTTGTTCTCCTTTACTCTTTTTGCCTGCAATTTAGATTGAAAGAATTATAAAAACCTTCTCTCTGCTTTCCTGTGCAATTGTAATCATCACAGTATCATGCATCTCAGATACACTAATTTATATTTGCAGTAGCTTTATTACATAAGGAAATGTTTCCATTTTACAGGTGGAGAACCAAGGTACAAGGTCATTTACATAGAAAGGCTGGGACTAATCTGCAACAGCAAACCAGAAATTTTGCCCATCGATACAAGTGTATCGACATGCACCCACAGAATCTGAAAGCTTGAACAACCTGTTTGGAAACACGGGAGAGAAATCATTTCAGCAGTCTTGTTCTACTTACTGTGCTGGAAGTATAGGTTTGTACAGAAATCTAGAAAACCTGCTATTTACTATCATTGGATCATGAATCCCTGTTTCGTTTACTAGTAGCAATTTATAGGGAGCTCTCTGGTCATCAAATGCAGCCCTTTGGTATTTCAGGATGACATTTCAAATCAACTTCTCAGAATCAATTCAGTATGTGAAAATTATTGGTGATAGTTGGGTTAAAAGTCAGGAACTTTTTTTGCCCTGATGAGGGGAAAATGAGGCCAACAGGATACCAATGGGCTTCAAATGAATAAGCCAATTTTCAGGTAAAAAAAGCAGGAGAAGTACAGGCCCTAATTATACTCACTACATATAAATTTAAATTCTGCCTCTGTTGAAATAGATACAGATTTTGTCACTGACTGTGCTGAAGCCAAGCAATTATTCATTACTTCCAAGTGCATTGTTGGCCATTATAAAAGCTGTTTCAATATAATTTGTTTTTAACAGGACTCTATTTAGGTGTGTATTACTTATTCAATTATTTCTTTGTCCTATCATTGAGGCAACCGCTTTGCATGTTTTCTGTGTGTTTTGCCTTAGAAAAGGCTTCTTGATATTCAAAATCCATTGTACTTTCATTCTGGTTAGACAAAATCTTTAGTACACCGCCAGTTTACATTCTCAAACCAAAGCTTAAAGAATCCTTAGGAATAAATCACACCATATTTTAAACCAGTTTATATTTAACTGTTTTCTTCAGATATAGACCAATTCCACTTCAAATGTTGCTGTTGATTTTTTTCCTCCCAGGTAATATAAAACTCCAATTTTCATTGATCTGAGACAGGGAGTATTTCTGATGTTGCTAAATACCTAAGAAGCCTCTGCATGTGTGTGTGTGCCTCTATGTATTGTTCACATTTAACAAATACTATAGGGTGAGCAAAGGCAAGCTATATACTCTTAATTGAAACTTTCCTAAACTTCCTGAACCTCTTATGTCTGCAAAATTTCATGGAAAATCTCATATGAAGAAGCTGACTTGTGATATTTTGACACTTTCATCTCCAAAGCCCAAAAAGCTGAAACATACCAGAATAATTCAAAGCTAAGTTAGCCAAAGGCTTTGAACCTTAGGGATATTATATAAGTTTAGTTTAGATTTGGAGCAAATGCTCTTAGCAAATCTTACTTTAATTTAAATTTTTTTATCCACACTAGTTGTTAGTGGTTCATCCTGAAGGTTATTTAGCAATTAAGATTCTGGGGATTCAGGCCCTGGAACTAGGCACAGACTGAACCAGCAGCTATGACAGTGGCAGTAGCAGAGGTCAGGATTAAAGCATGGACATGTGTCCCTCGGATGGATAAAACTCCAAAAGCTCTACACATTGGTGGGCTGATTACTGTTCACACTAACTCATAATAGGTACCATGTTCTTAAATAATTAGCCATTTTATAGCAGCGTTATCACTCTACTCAGAGGTGAGTTTAAAAAAGATGATTTCTTGGAAGGCTAAATCCCTATTTTATGACAGTTTAAAAGGATAATTAAATTTAAATTATTTTTTTTATTCTTCTAAAATAAGAAATAACTAACCTGGCTGAAAGCACATGGATCATTGTGACTTTGGCTATTATAGAAAATCTATAAATATGGACATTGATATATTCTTTGTTATACAACACAATTACTTTGTGGTAGTTTTATTAAAGGTAAACTGTATTTTACTTAGTAAGGTTTTTCACTATTATTTTAAAGAAGACTGTGAAAGGGCTTTCATTTAAGATCTAATTGATTTGCTGGAGGTCATTCTCCTTCTTAAAACTCCTTCGACTGATTCGCTGAAGATTTGTTCAAACAGGAGGTAAAGAAGCACTGAACAAAATCTGTCAGCCTGGCCTACCTTGCTAAAACACAATGTTCTGTTAGGCATAACTTTGGGCAAGGTCAGTGTGGTGTCAGGTCAGATGCCCTTGTTCTTGCAAACAAGTGTTTTGCCACACGTAGCTCTAGTGGGCATGCAGATATTGACAAGGGTGGAGGGGAGGCTGGACAGGACACGGCAATGTCCTTTCGCAGCCCAGCAAGCCAGTCATGTCCTGGGCTGCATCCAAAGAGGTGTGACCAGCAGGGTGAGGGAGGGGATTCTGCTCCGCTGCTCTGCTCTCATGAAACCCCACCTGCAGTGCTGCAGCTCTGGGGTCCCCAGCACAGGAAGAACATGGATCTGTCAGAGAAAGTCCAGAGGAGAGGCACCAAGATGATTAGAGGGATGGAGCAGCACTCCTATGAGGAAAGGCTGGGAGAACTGGGATTGTTCAGCCTGGAGAAGAGAAGCCTTCAGAGTGACCAAATTGTGATCTTCCAGAATCTGAAAGGAGCCTACAAGAGAGATGGAGAGGGACTATTTACAAGGGCATGTAGTGACAGGACAAGGGAGGATGGCTTCCAACTTAAAAAGAGTAGGCTTAAATCAGACATTAGGATGGTGTGGCGCTGGAACAGGCTGCCCACATAAGCTGTGGATGCCCCATCCCTGGAATTGTTCAAGGTCAGGTTGGATGGGGCTCTGAGCCATCTGGTCTAGTGGAAGGTGTCCCTGCCTATGGCAGCAGGGTTGAAACTAAGTGGTCTTTAAGGTTCCTTTCAACCCAGGCCATTCTATGATTCTATGACAAGTTGCTGTAGAACTTCTTAGGCCACAGTCCTGGTGAACATCCTGGAAATACCCCAGTGCTATTCGGAGGCACAGTTTAACTATGTACATGCAATTCTCTCTCCTCCATTTCTTGTGGCAGTAGGGCATGTGGACTGGGGGCAATAACAATTCTTCCAATACAGAGAACTGCAGGGCCAGGGACGAGCTCCAGAAAATATGGTGGCATTCACTGGAGTTTGATTGATACTGTACTGCAAACTTGAAACTCAGAGATGGACAGAGATGTAAAAAATCAGTTCTTTGGTTAAACTTTTTTTACCAGGAGTCCCATCTCCTGCAAAGTTAACAGGATATTCTACACTGACTGTAAGAACCTGTGAATCTACCTGTTGTACTGCTTCTGAACTACAAGACTTCTTTTCAAAAGAAATTTTCATCTTAAGTAGGGAGTAATTTTCCTACAAAACCACACAGATGGAAATATAATTAATCTGAATTATTGAAAGGCAATTTGGCTGTGTAACTTTAATTTAACATATTTTAAGCAAAACAAAATGTTAACATTAAATCCAGGAATCAAACTACGTAAATGTGGATTTTTCTGGCCATACAGTTTAAAATTTCCCATTTTATTTAATTGTTATAAATAGAAATATATATGGATCTCGGTGCAAGCCAGGGACCTTCTTGAACTACAGTAGAACTGGCCCAGAAATTTAATGGTTCCTCCAGCCCTCCAGTTCATCTCCACGCTCCTGCATAGGCAGGACACAAAGTTGTTCTTTGTGTGATTGCTGGCTTACTTTCCTCGTGCATGGGAAGATTTTGCACATGCAGGATGCATTAATGGGTATGGTGGATACATCATGGGCAGGAAGCTTTGAAAGCATAATTCCAGATTCTCTGTCATATGATTTCTAATTGCTGGAGCCAGGTAATTTTGTAAGTCAGTTCTTGATTTTCCAGAAGTTATTTATGAACTATGTTTCATTTGTGAGTCTCTGGTCATTCGGGCATATCACCATGTGCAGGTAAGTACCTATACCTATACCTATACCTATACCTATACCTATACCTATACCTATACCTATACCTATACCGAGCATGAGAAGGGAAAAGTGACCCTTAATGGCACAATAAAAGGAAATGAGGTATGCTCACCTGGGATAAAAACACAGCAAGAGATATATAAACAGGAAGCAGTTTATACAATCTGACCCACTAGTAAGAAGCCATAAAATGTGCAGAGGAAGAATTTCTGGAGGAGGCTGAATTTGTCAGCACTTGAAATCTACTCTGTTCATCCTTGGTAATCACATGACATGATAGGACAATTAACATGTTGGGTTGTTTTTGTTTTTCTTTCATCTGTAGTAGCTACCAAGGAGACAAGAATGGCAGCAGCAGCTGCACACAGAGCTAGCTGCAAACTGTTTACAGTTTCCATGGAAAGAGTATCTTTAAACTGATGCTTTGATAGACTACAACCCCTTCTACTACTTGGGTATTGTGTAGAAGATCATTTGGTGTTTCCTCTTGCTTAATAAAGTAAAGGGAGTTTTATTATTTTATTTTTATTTTTTAAATCATATTTGTTATATTTCTTGTAGGTTTTGTTCAGATTGTGTTTCTCAGTGCCAGGCACTTGCAAACACAGATCTCTACAGCTGATGAGTTCAGTTCTGCCAAAAACTCCAGCAGTAATCCAACATTCCCCATTGCATTGTTGCTAGTATGACATGTAAAAATTAATATTTATTGTGCTTTTATGTTTCTTCCATAGACATGGAAGGAAAGGAAATAATTCCAGTAAAGGAGATGGTCTTTTTGTCTTCCTTTACCTTCAGTCCTTCAAAAAAGCATTATTTCTGGAAAGGCAGTCTGGAAAGTGAGTAGAAAGTAAAATAATAATTCCTGATTAAGTTAAAATTTTCATACTTGAATTCACCTATGTTTTAATTTCAATCAAAATTGTCCCCGAGTTGGGTTTTTTGCCTTTTTTTCCCCCCTGAAAATGCCACTCTCAAAGAATCATTCCCAATGTTATTATATCATATTAGAAAATGTTGAAGTACAGTCTTGAAACTTGAAGTACAGTATATTCAGATAACTTTTAAGTATTTATTTTTCTTTTCTGTTCATATTTGCCTTCCTTTTAGAAAGAAATGGTATAAATTAGGACTAAAGCTATTGAAATTAATAAAGTGTGTGTGTCTTGTCCAGACTTGACCTCCTCCAGAATTTTGTTTGTTTATGTGAGATTTATCTTACTGACTCTGAGTTATTCCATCTACTTCAGGCACTTATCCCTATTGCTGCTAAGGGATCTAAACCTTTATGTAACTAAAATTAGCTGAGATTTCTTTCTTCTTCCATGTCTTTGTGTCTCATAATGAAGTCTGGGTGGCATGGTTGCTCTGACACACATTTGGGGAACGTTCAAAGTTGAGGGATACATTTTTCCCTTCTTCTGGTTTTCAAGTTCCACTTGTGTGGATTGACTTCTCTATTTCTGAATGGCCACTCAAGGCAAAGAACTCAGAGCTCTTCAGCCACCTGGTCCTTTGGCCCTAGACATAACCTGAATTCATTACTTCATCAACAGCACAAAACAAGACAGAGAAATGAAGTTATTAAAAACTGCTTTTAAGACCACCAGAATATCTTCATGTTCTCCACAGATTTATCCCTGGTTGTATCAGAGAATTCACTCATTTCTCTTTTTTATTGTAATCTAATGCTGGTGAGTCCCCTTCAGCATTGCTACTGCCTCAGTTCTTACGTTAGTATCTCTGAGAACTTGTATTTTGAATTGCCATAGCTATACAGGTTTTTAAAAAATCCAAGAGGTACTCCAGCTCTCTCTCCCTGAATACATTTTCTTAAGATAATATTTTGTGAACTTTTGAAATCCGCTTGAAACTATTCTTAAGATAATTTTAATTCACTTTCAGAGTAAAAATGTCAGAGGCTTGTAACACTTCATAACAAAAATGGTGCCCAAGCAGGAACCTCTAAACAATCGAGAGGCTTTTCTGTAATCTGTTCTCCTAACTTTACATCTGGATTTCCCCAGGTATCAAAATTGTCTCTTCTTGGAAGTTTGCCTGGTTAGAATTTGAGGATGAAGTAATTTTTCTGAGTACCTCACACCTGGAAATCCAGCTGCCTCTATTCTGGATATATTGCTGAATATCTGAAAATCTCAGGCACATCATCTGAACTCTGTCACTCTCACAAAATTTTTAGTGTTTCTGAGATATCTTTGGCCCCCTTTGAAAGTGCTGTACAGTGAATTCCATGTCTCCAGAAGGTTGTGGCCACACCATGCATAGCATCTGCAAAATCCTGGTAAGGATGCTCTCCCATAGGCTTGGGCTGGAGAAAAATCTCAGGGAATACTTCTCCAGGGAAAGGCTTTGGCTGAACAGGCTCTTGCCTCAGGCATTATTTGACATTGAGCAGGGGTGTGTATGACTTGAAAGCTTGTTCATTTCTTTCAACAGTATGACTAACTAGTTAAACATTTTCTCTCAGACCATCACAAGTGCTTTGGCACTACCACTAGCATCTTATTAGTAAATCCTTTTTTTATGTGTTTCTCTCATGCCAACACAATTAATTCTGTTCTTCCCAGTTTCCCCTGGAACACATAATGTAACATGATATGCTATTATAAAGCTGAATATTCTAATATCTGCTAAAAAATACTTTTTTAAAAACTGTGGTATCTGCATACCTTTCAGAGAGTGCTGATAGCACATTGTGTTCTCCCATGTGAGTCCGACTTTCGTGTGGAGGCTGGAGCCTCTCTTGGGCAGTAGTTGTCTCTCCTGGGCTCGCATAGCCCAAGGGGTTTGGCATTTCTGAGAACTCTCAAAAGGAAATTGCTTACTCTTACTAGCAAAAGACCAGGTTGGGTCTTCTGGAGTCTCTTTTATATGGAAGAACAGTAGATGTATTTCTGGGAGAATCCTGGGCAACGTTGTCTCTTAAAGTACTGCTTACGAGAAGCTGGAAGCCTGTGTCAGGGTAGTGATCATATATTGCCCTATCATGTGCACCTCCTTGTCTGATTCAGGTCACTGGTCTGTTGACAGACCTTGGGTTTGACATGGTGTGCTGTCCCTTTAGGCCATTGACTTTGGCAACCTTTAAATGCTCTACTCACCTCTGTCCTGAAAGTGGGTGCTACTGTCTCCAGAAAAATTCATGTAAAGAACTCAGTTAATCCTTGCACCTGAGTGATAATGTCCTAACAACTTTATCCCTGCCTGAGAAAGCAGCTTAGCTCAAATCCAAATAATAATATTTTACTTTGTTCTCTGGTCGTAGATAATTCTGTAATTCTATGCAAATGGCAATCAAGCCATTTGAGCAGCACTACTAAAAGCTGACACTTTATAGTACACTATATATTTGCTGTCCTTTTTTTTGCTTTTCTCAGTATTTATTCTTTTGCTGTGTTTCTGAATGCCTCGGTAGGTTATTTTAAATACAGCTTTTTAAAATTCTTATCTAATACTTCTGGTTAGCATTCAGCACTTTTATGGAGAATGTGAATTACACACTATGTGAACCAATAAAAATCTCATTCAAAACCTTAAGAAGAGCATTTTTAGAAGCACTGAGGGATAAGACAATAAAATCCAGAATAAATACAAAATAGTGTTCTGGTGAGGATTGCTTATCACCAACCGGAACATTTTGCTGACTAACTCATGGGGATAATGGCTGACAAACTTTTCTTGAAATCTGTCAGTCCTGTCATTTTCTGCATGGCTGCAGAGTAAATCACAGGCAGCAAGCAGAGCACCTTGTTCAGTAAATCACTGCAGCACTTCCCAAGCACTGCAGTAAATGGACAAGAAACAAGTTTGTGGCAAGTTGCTTTACATCCAATGTTTGGACAACAGTCAATTAGATTTTATGGCATGGAGTTACACTGAATCTTTACTGCTCTGTTGGTAATAGCGTGCCAGCCAGAGAAGATGGTTATTTTAACTGCTAGGCAATAAAAGCAAAATACTATTATTACAGACTTTTCTCCCCATTTCTTTTAAAGCTTGACTGCATTATGATTTCATGTCAGTTTTGAGATAATTTGTGTCAACACTGTCAGACAAGGTACACGCCACCTGCGAGGCAGACCTGTTGGAAGGGCGGGCCTGCTCATTATCAATGCCATGATAGTCTGTGTCTAGTCTTGTCTGCTTCTGATTCGGTCACATTGTTTCACATTTTATTTATCACTTTCATATCTGTTTATTTCCAGAAATAGTTTAAAATGTGTTATCCTTGTGTTGTCTCTGCAAACTGGAGAGTAATTTTAGCCCATAGACTATATTTTGGCATTTTGGGTAACGAAATCTGATGATATGGCTCAGAGGTTTATATTTACAAGAGAGGCAAAATGGTTGCAGTATTTCTTAAGAGGCCAGATCCCAGGTTTGCTGAATAGGGCATGGGCTCAACCTGGCAGTTCTGTCACTGTGCAAGCGTGTTTGTAAAACAGCGTTAGGGATAGTAATGTCTCATGCTTAGAGAAGGAATGTGAGCTTCTTCCCTAGAAATAAGGGGAAAGACACAATCACTGATTAAGCAGAGAGGTAGAAAGAGTTGGGGAGCAGATTCCATCAGATGCTTGTTTAAAGAAGGGAAAGATGCCCATGGGTTTCCTAGAGGTGTGCAGTAACAGGACAATAAACGTACTACAGGACAACACACACTACTGGAGAAAACCTGTCTATCCAGGTTTTCTGGCAGAGTATGTCCCTCCCTTTTCAGCATGGCCTCATTTGGGTTTTGCTGATCCTTCAGGAAGTTTTTCACATATGAACATAACTTATATGCTTTTCCTTATCCCTGGGTGGATAGGTCCTTCCAGGCTGTTGGGTAATGTGATGTATCCCTATTCCATATCCCTGACTGCCCTTTCACGTGGCTTCCCCCTTCCCCCAGCTCTAGTCCAAACCACTCCCTCAGGTTCTCTCTGTTGGCTCTGTTATCCTAACTCCGCCTTTGTACCGCCCTTGTACCGCCCCTATGCCCTGAGACCATTCGTCCATGTGCTCTCTGCGCTCCCCTATTCCCCAAGATAGGGACTCCCAAGCCACGTGCTCGTGCTCTCTGCCTTGGGGATCAGCGAGGAACCAGCTTTTCTCTCTCTGCCCTGGGCACCATGCCATGTGCTGGCCTTCTGCCTATGGGGGCTGGCACGTGTGCTGGTCCTAGGCCTTGGAGAGTTAGCATGGAATAAAGACCTGCTGCAGTCTCCATGCAAGAGCCTTCTCGCCTCCTTTACCGCCACCGCGTTGTTGTGAGCCGACAATTAACTGAGATAGCTCGGGCTGCCGAAAGGCTGCGGGAAAGTGGTTCTCCCACTCTCCCTAGGAATGCCCTGCGGCGCTTTCAGGAAGGTTGCAGCCTGCCATACCAACGCAGGAAACTACACACAGCAACAGGGTAACACGGAGCCCATTATTTTATGAAAACGTCAGAAAATCAGGGCAATTCCATCTGCACTTTTCTTGGGAAGGCACAGTAAGAGAGCTCTTGAGCCAGAGCACAGGTATCACTCTGGGCCATGATCGAAGGTAAACCTAGCTGCGGTATCCCTGTTTTCTTCAGTTTGTGGTCTTGTCCCTGCTGCTCAAGGGAAGTGACTCTGCACATGCTGCGGAGAAAGCAGCATGGCCATGGCTTCTGCCTTCCCCTCACTACCATTGCTTGACCATGGAGTGAAGTACACACTGAATTGTCTAAACCCATCCCACCCTCTCCCACTACACCCCTAGTGACAGGTCTGCCAGGGGGAGAAAGCCCAGAGTCACTGACACGGAGCATGCCCTGATGGGATCCACCAAATTCTGTGATTTAGAAGCCTAGGTGATCAGGACTTGCCCTGGATGGTCTTAATTGGGCTACTAACAGACTGGAAACCTCAAGAACTGCTATTTTTCCGCCCTGAATGGAAAGAGCCTGTAGAATTTAGTAAGAGCTAAATTGCAGGGTCCTATGAAAATGAAACATGATCTTGTACACATTATCCCATGAAGGTATACATAAATAGCTGAAGTTTATAAGAAAAAAGTCTTGTACACAGCAGACTTTAATTTCTCTCCTTGAAATGGCACAAGCTTGATACTGGTGTAGTAATTCTTGGTTAGAACAAAATTACAGTTAACTTTACTGAAAAGCTTTTAATTTTCATTAATGTATTCACATTTTATTGTAAAGGATTGTTAAATTTAATGGGCTGCTTTAAAAGAATACCTGTAATAAAAATAATAAGAAAAAATCTGTTATCAGAGATATTACCATTGATTTATTATCATTATCCGTAATACTACCACCTTTTATTTTAATACTAGCTGTTTAGTGACCTGCTTTGGTCTCTGTGTAGTACACTGAAGTCACCTGGTTGTGACAGAATCCAAAGGCACATTTACATGGTCTGAAATCAGGATTAGGTTTTGTACTAGTAAAAAAGGCAATAATGTTTTACTAAACCAGCTATAAAAAGCACTAATTCAAACTTGTTTAGAAATTACTGTAGTAGTGTTTATAAATAATGCATTTTTATATATATTTTATTCTGTCATGATAGGTATTTGCAGCAAGCTGCCAGCAAGCTTTCTCTGTTTTTAACTCAGTGGTGCTTAGAAGAAACAGTCAGGTGCTGCTCAGTTTTATGGGGTGTTAAAAGCCCTGTTTATCCCTGTTGTTACTGTCAAATGTTTACTCTGATGTGGAAGGGAAAGATTTTAACCTCTGAACAGTTTGAGACTTGCCAAGCTGATTAGCACTCAGAGCCCTTGGATAAAATCAGTGAGGAATACCACTTCCAGCTGGGATTAGAACTGTCCTGTGTACTCTGCCTTTTGCTGCTAAAACATTCCTCTCTGGCTGATGTAAACTAAGGTGCTTTTCTCCTTTTCTCCAATTAGTTTGGTAACTTCTTTTCTGACCTGAAGGATAAAAGCTCATTTTTGTCATTTTTGGAGCCCTTTTTCTTCTTTACAGAGACTTCTTTCTTTCACTCAGACATTTTCCTGCCTAAGAAGTCCATGTCAACTTTTTACTCTCCTTGATGCCCTTCTGTAGTGGAATTGTATACCTAGAATTCTTGAAGAAGGTAAAAAATTCAAGTACACGGATGCAAGTGCTTGTGTAAATGCATCCTTGTTTACAGAAAGAGTGCTGCTCTCTGCTTTTTATACCAATTCTTAAGTCTTCTGATTTCATTAACCATCAAGATGTCATGGTCTTGATTATATTAGTGTCAAACTAATTACTCCACGGGAATTCCTTTAACAGAATTAACCTGGATTTACACCATGTAATAGAGTTTAGGATTTCTATTCCATGTCTTTACAGATGAAAACAATAAGAAATCAATAATATTTTTAAGGGGAATACTCTTACAAAGAAAGACATTCTTACCTGCTATTTATAGTTTTCTTTTCTTTAGACATTAAACTATGATAGAAATAATGAAAAAGAATGAAAAATATTTACATTTTAAATTTTGATTGAGATAATAGTTACCAGAAGTCACGTTTTTCAGCTTGAGCCTTTGATATATCTATAGAGCGTTGGGATCAAATAGTTTCTGTAATTAGAATTCATAATTCTGGTATAATATTAGGTAAGCCTTGTAATAGCTTGTAACACTACAGAAAGATGATAAGAAAGCTACTTTTAAAATTGCCATTCTTATCTTGCTCAAAACAGTTTATTCAAAAACAGGGTAGTTAGTTGCATTAACTGAAGGTTTATTGCAATTAAGCACTTTGGCAAAAATATTTGCCAATGCATCATCGCAAAGAGACAGAAATAGAAGCAGAGATCTGTAGTACTTTTTTTTTTTGCCTCCTAAAAAAGAGGGCAAGCTGTGTCAGTGCTTTGAATGTAGAGTCCTGGCTGGCAGACTGCAGCTATTCCAGCCCCCAGGTTTGGGCCAAACATGCCCTGCTGAAGTGAACTCCTCTGTTGTCCCCATTTAGCATGTTTTGGTTTCGTTTGCAGGGAGGTTTGAGTGAGTGTTAGCAACATCTTTTGTGGAGAGGCTACCCTGGAAGTTGCCACAACGTTGTGTGCCACATGCACTCCAAGTCTTCAGGTTATGAGTGCTCTGAGCGCTCTGAGCTGCTATCCCGAGGAACTGGGTTGCATGTTTTGTAAACTTACACTCCTGAGCTGTTACCCAGTGAAGATGCAGGGTCCTCAACACCATTTGCTTCTATGCTGTATTGTTCTGCTTCTGCTTTAGTGTACAATACTGCTTGCTTAACATAGACATAGCTTTCATTTCATAGTGTTAGTTTGCCAGTACATTTTGAAAGTATCTAAATTAAGCCCAAAATGGAAACTTCAGCCTTGCTGACTTTCAGTAGGATCCAGTGCTCTTCGTACACCTATCATCCTTCCCAAACCATTAAAAAAATTACATACCTTTAGTAAGCCTCTAAAGAGGGAAACTGTGTCAGAAGTAAGGAATATGTAAATAGACTTCTACTGACATTAACATGCAGCTCCATAAGATGAATCTCAGTAGCTGCTTAGGTATGAAGCTACTTGCCCAGCAATATGCAACATGAATTGAGTGAAAGGAGAATCTGAAAAACCATTTTGCTTCAATGGGAAATTAGTTAGGTCACAGGAATTGATGCTGAAGCTAGCAATAATTATCTTAGGAGAAATGCCACAGAAACTTCAATAAGCATCAAGAGTATTCTGGGTTTCTATCTCACTGTGGAGACATCAGTGTTGCAACAAAACCCACCTGATCTTGAGGGAATCCAACTGAGGGACCCAATGACCTTGCCTAAATCCAGCTCACTTTAGCTGTAAAAGCTCAGAGGCACCAGGCCAGGCGGCTTCAGTAAACAGATGGGTGTATTTACATGCACTTTATGTGTATTCTTCCACACAAGATGCAAAGTTACAGGATGCATTAAGTATTTCAGATATATTCAGGGAAGAACAAAAACCAGACTGTTAACACTCTGAACTTACCGGGGAAAAAAAAGTCAAACTCCTTTGACTTAACTGAAACCAGGATTTAAATAAACTTCTACCTGATTTCCACCCATGTTTAGAAAACCCTCATTTGCCCAATCGTAAATACACTGGCTTTTTAAACAAAGCTCCCTTTGACTTTTTTGAATCATGATTTGGCTATACAGTTTTGCTAATTTGGGTGATTCCCATTTTAACTCTCTGAATTATTCCTTTGAACTTCACCTGTCTGTCTTTATTAGATGTAATTGGCAAGTGTACAATAAACAGGATGCATAAAAGCTGATACTTGAATTCAACAGTCTGTAATTAGATTAAGCTACATCCTACTCTGAAAAAAAAATTGATTATGTAGCAGACTGCAATTTTCCTGAAATTTCTGTGTGGGCTATACTATTACATAAGATGCAGTAGAATCTGAGCATGTAAAGTCTGCCACCTGATTGGGAAGTAGTTTCCATTTTTCCCTTTTTCTTTCCCCCCTTTGCCTTCTTCTTCTCTTTCCTTTTTTATTTCCACTTTTTTCTTCCTTTCATCTTGTATTTCATCTTCAAGCTGTATTATTATATTGCTGGATTGACAAGAAGCAGACACAATTTCATACTAAAGTTATGAAAAGTAAAATGTTTTGATGGTATGTTGTGATGCTACTCTAATATGTTAAAGCATACCTCTTAGAAAAAAATAAAAAAGGTAGGCTGTGTACTTTTTAAAATCTAATATTTATTATTGAAACTCTAAAGAAACACAATTGAAACCACAATGTTAAGTAGATTTTTATATCTAGAATAAATAATGAGCATATTTTTCATTTTCATCCTGATTCTTGACCACAGAATGTAGAATTTAGAAGCAGAGGTTAAATTGAGGTGAGGGAGTTAAAAAGGTGGGAAAAAGGTGGAGGGAACTTTGAGCCTTTACGTTCCCATCAGTCTGTGGATCTGCAGACCTTTCACTGTTCATGTTAAATTTTTAGTTATATATGGCAAATACATAACACTTAATCCCCTTTTTTTGGTCTTTACATCAACACTCTCTAAATGTTGCTGATCCATCCTTCCTAAACACGTTTCTCAGCTTTGGGTTTTCTTATCATTTCCGGCACTAAACCACATCACAAGGCTCTGATCACCTCCCATCTCCTTGCTGCAGCCACCCCTTCCCTCTACAAAAGCTGTCTTGCCACAGCACTACATTGAAGAACTCTCCCCGGGTCTGTTGACCATGCAGCCCCTGTCTTTGATTCCCTCCACATGCTTTCTCCTCTGTATATCAAATGTAAGCTGCTTGTCTTCACTTCCAAGGATTTTTATGGCCTATTCCCACTGTCATCTCATTGTGACAGACTGAACTACCACATAGGTGGAAAACCTGCCAAGCAGCTGGCTCCAATTAGCCACCTATCTTTTCAAGAGCTGGTGGGAGCAAGGGGAGATCTAAGTGCTGTATAATCAGACCCAGCTCTTTCTGCGAAACTCTCCTATGGTGAAGGAAGGTGGATGTTGAAGGCATATCAAAGGGAAAACAGCTGAGGGAAAGGAGGAAGGATGAAAGGCAACGCCTCAGTGAAGAAATTAAAAAAAAAAAAAGAAGGAACTGGAACTGAAAGTGTTTGGGGACCCAGAAATCCTGCAACAGAGTGCAATGCAATGCAGCAATGAGACCCAGATGGAAGTCCCTGAGAACTGTCTGTCACGGCTCTCCTCTCACGACACGGCTGAGCCTGTGTGCTAAGGGAACTGGCAGCGTTTGTCTGTCCTAAGCGCTGGGTGTGACGCTGCTGGGGAGAGTCTTGCACGTGCCTGACTGGTGTCTGAAACCCTCTGCATATGTGGAGACAATTTCAATGACAAGCTTTGTATAGTGAATGGGTACCTCTGTGGGACAGGAAGTACAAACAAATCCTTGCCCTGGGATCACAAAGACTCAGCACCTAGTGTGACTGCTCACTTTTATCTTCCAGAGCAACCCACGCAGGGTGAGATGGGCTTCTGATTGTGCTCAGGAACACCTTCTTTTTACATTAAAAAAAATTCCTTTCCTCTCATCATGACAACCTTCATAAAGAAATTGCAAATGTGCTTACAGACAATCCTTGATTGGGATGTTTATCCTTACAAAGGCAACAAAGCCTTAGTTTACTCAAACTATGTTATCAAGGTTTTTTCACTAGAATATAGTAGTAATTTGAGATTTATGGCTTAACATCCTGCCCTTTCACTCTTGCAAGGGTTCTCAAGGATGCCTGTAATCAAAGTTCTCTCTCTCTGTAAGTACTTGTAATAAATCTTTCATCTCACTTGGTAGATGTTTCATTCTCTTGCAGCTTGTGTTCAGTATTTAATTATCTTTTCTTGTTAAAGGACATTAATAAAGACAGAAGCAGAAAGCAGGTCTCCCTGCATCCTTCCATATTCCTAGCCAGTTGGCTAAAGTAATTCAAACTCTTCTATCATTTCTTGTATCTTTTCAGCATACAGGGTGACCTTAGCTGTTGCTGTTTTGCTTTTGGACAAGGGGAAGGAAGAGCATTCACATAAAGGCTCCTTTTTTAGGCTGGACTTAGAATTTTAGCAAATTGATCCTCATTTCTACAAGGGTGAATTTTCTCACCGATCTTGGTGCTTGCACTTTCTTCAGCCAACAGCTTTGAAGCCTTCAAACACTACCAGGTTCCTTGGTCTCTTAGTCCCTTGTCTGTACTCCCAAATATGAAATAAACGTTTATGACGTTCATTTCATAGGCTGGAGGACATCTTTTGCTTTACAAAGAAGATGAAAACTCCCTTTTTATGAGGAGTCACATGTAAATGATGAAGCGTAACAAGTACAAGTTACTCCTGTGGAGATTCCAAATAGACACATGAAGATTTTTCACAATGAGAACAAATCTGTCATTGGAAAAATCTCCTCAGGGAACTGGTGGATTCCCTAACACTGGACACATTTAAGTTTCACCTGGACAGGCTGCTTGGCCACCTTGTCTAGACTGTGCTTTTGACAAGAAAAGTTGGACCAGATGCTCATTGAGTTCCCTTCCAACCTGGTAGTCTATGATTCTGTTATTTTATGATTTTCACATTCAGGTAGGAGTTTAAGACCACATAGCTTGTCCTTCCTTCCTTCCTTCCTGGCCATAGAATTGCCTGAAATTCCAGATTTTACGCAGATCCTGGGTTGTGTTTTTAACCTTACACAGATGTCCTAAAGTCTCTATTCAGTTGAGGATACGATAGAACACATGGGCTTTTGTGTGAAGTTCTAACTGCCCAGACTCCTTCAATTAACCTTCCTAGAGATGGTTTCCAAAGTCCCTGCCCACAGCTACACAAATGTACATGTCTGCATCAAACTAACTTTGATATGGTTTTTGAGGACTGAGCCAAGTAGAGAAGTTCAAATAAATAAAGGTTTTCCAAAACAATTTTCTTCAACTAGTATTTAAAATGTTCTTAGAAAAACTCTAAGTGAAGGACTTTAACCTTCAGTCTCATTTTTAAAATGTCATATGTATTTTATATAGGAAACTAACAATAACCAGTATTATAAAAGTCAAGTGGCTTCATTTTGAAACATTGCTTTAATTTCTAGAACTCTCTTACTATGAAAAGAAATGCCATGTGTAAAAAATGTAAGGCTGCTCATCTATCACTACCCCTGATACACTATCAAGGATGTCTCTTTAACCTTAATTGTTCTTCACTGAAGCATTCAATTTCCTGTTCTCTGTTCTTGCAACGCCTCTGTCTTTGCTCAAAAACTGAGTTCTTTTTAACACTGAAATTGCCTGAAATGCAGTTGTGAAACAGATGATTATAAAGTTTTCAAACGTTGATGGAAAGTCAATGTATTTTGCCAGAGAACAGAGTTCTCTGTTTTTAATTTTTCGAAATAGAAATTCTTATTAGCTTTATCAAATATTGACAAAGTGCTATATTTATTATTTATATAATGGATTTAATAAATGAAACATAGATCATACTTAATCATGATGTTGAAAAATGACAAGAACTGAAAAACTCATATATGGTGAATTATTTGACCTTTTGTAATTAGAGAAGGAAGCACAACACAGGTGTCTTCCTGTAGTTAGAAATAATAGTCCTGAGAAAGTATCTGCATTGCAAGTTAAAATGTGTTTCTACTCAAAAGCAGTTCAAGTAAAGTGGAAACACAGCTTCACAGCACAGTCCTTATTCAGAGTGTAGTTTGGTGTTTATAATCACTAGCACACCAAACGATAGGTCCTGTTGTGTTTGATGCTGGTATAGACAATATAATTGGCCTCTGAAGGATTTGGCTAGCAGGAGAGAGAAAAACTAAATGCACAGCTTAACACATTACGTGTCAGGTTACGGTACTGATGATTATCTTTGTTAGGATCAAAGTGAAAACCATCAGAAAAATGAAAGATCAGAAATGTCACTGACTGCTTAAAATGAGCAGCTATCAGCAATTAGCAGGGCTGTTTTTCTTTTGCCCTTTCTTAGCTCATTTTTTTACTCTTTTTTCACAACCACCAAGAAGCTGTGAACTTCCTACCAGCCTCAAATGATCTTTACTCTGGATGGTGCTTACTTCATGATGCATGCCTTATGTCTTAGTTATCAAAACACATTTCTTTTGGTAAGCAAGATACCTATATACTTCCACTGCATTTTAAAGTAAAAATAGTATTTTGGATATCTGACTGCATTTTGACTATACTTTGTTCAGAGATTCTATGTGCCTCTGATCCCACCTTTTCTCTCTGAAAGCAGCAGCTTTCAGGCTTGAGCTGTTGACTGTTTTGGTAAGGAGACCTGCCTCTCAAAGTGCCCATTTATAGAAGTTATACATCAACATTTGGGGAAGAACAGCTCTTTACCCACCTTATCTGCCCTCTTCAGGATTTTGTAAATCTTTCCCTTCTCTGTCCTCAGATATCCCTCTTCCAAACCTATTTAACTTTTCTGCACAAAACATCTCCTCAGCCATTTCTGTTGTATTCCTCTTACCCTTTTAGCATCTCCTCTTGCAGATGTGGAAACTGAAGCTGCCCAAAGTAAAAGTGAACAACTGCTTTAATCCTCAGTTCTTAACTATTGATGTAATCTTCCATACAGAATCCTGGTAGTTTAAATTATGGATTTGCTTGTGGGTGACTGGTGTAATATGTTATGTTAATGATTAAACCACTTAAATCTATGCTTTGAAAAGATTAATTTTTTAAAAGCTGTATTATTCTTTGACGAGAAAGGTGCCCTAGAAGCTGAACACAAGCAAACTCAGCATTGCTGCACCTCACCCTGGCCTGGGAGTTTGGGTTCTGGGCAAACCTGACATAGATGTCTATGAACCTCTGTAATACCTAAGAAGATGTGGATGCCTCAAAATAGGATTTATATATTTAGCATACTGACACTTCAACAGCAGCAGGTACAAGTGAAGAAAGGTACAGTCTCATCTGGATTTAGGCCAATATCTTGGTTCAACAACTGTGTGAGAGTTTCAGGAAGACTGGTTTTCCAGTCTCTATGCCCTGGTCTTGCTGGTGGAACACAGAGCAGAACAGTTGAGACTTGCAAAAACAGGGCACCAGATGTTGAGTCTGTCCCTGCTGCCACTCTTCACAAGGCTTCCGTATGAACGCTGCTGGATGCAGAGTAGTGTGACAGAAAGGAGTTTATTTCTCCTATTTGCTTGGTAGTAAAAAGTGTAAGTAGCATGCCAAACATCCTCCTGCTCCTTCTGGAGTTGCAGAGCCTTTAATCATTCACAAAATTTCCCAGATCACTTTTTCCCTCCTCCTCTCTCTTAAATGTCTTGAAAGCCTTGTCATGAGCAGTATAGAAAATGAGGCATAGATTAGATTAAATGTTTCCATCTGGAGCAAACATAGCTGTAAATTAGTGGACTCAAAGAAAGTAGTTAAATGCACATAGAAATAAAGTCCTCCTGAAACACAGCACTGCTAATGACATGGCATTTAGTTATGTGTTCATAGACAGACTCTAACCATTGTCAGTAGTGCAGCACTTAGCTTTGCTGGAAAGTGTGAAGTACCTGCTTGCAGAAGGTATAAGTTACCAAAAGGCAGAAGTTCTTTTCAATGTGTGTATAATTGCTGTTATTGATTTCAAAGCTTTAGAGTATTAAGTATCTGACATTTTATAGTGGACTTGCATGTGACATATGAACCATTGTGTGTTTACATAACCTGCATGGTTTAAAAAATTATACTTAAGTGTTAGACTCATAGCACTGCGCTAAAAAAAACCTCAAAAAACTAGTCTGTTTTGGTTTTTTTAAATTATTAATTTATATTTTTTAGTTTACAAAGAAACTCACATACACAAAATGAAACAGAAAAGGTATGCTTGTGCTGGGGACCAGGACAAATCCCTGAATACCTAAGAAATTCATAGGTTATGAATATGACAGACCAGATACTCTTTTTTATTTCCAGGCTTAAAGAGTAGTCAAGGTGTTATGTCTCATTGTCTTTTTCACAGCTAAGGGTACATTAATTTTCAACTGCTTGATAATAATAATGTATAATCCTGCAGAGACTTTATGCCTTATTCATTGCTTGAGCATGATTTCACAGCTTGTGAAGTGGGAGTCGAGTACTGATGGGGCTGAGAAATTCTAAGACAACAGCAGAGGACCAAAGAAAATTGAGAAGCAACCTGCATCAGCCTAACGTACTCAATGAGAGCACATTAAATCAACTGGTGTATTGAGATACATTTCTATGATGTTTGACACTAGGATAGGAGTCGATTTGCTATGCTGGATTTGAAGGACTGTGTATGCGCTAAAGAAGTTCAGGGCTTCGTTCTTCTCCAGGGAAATGCAGGGATTTGGAGTAGAGTCAGTGGGCAGTGGAAATAGAACTTGTTACCAGGTCTCAGTGCAATGCAGAAATGAGATACAGGTACCATGCACATTCAGAAACCACACATTCATGGCGTTCTTATTTATGATTCTGCATGGGTATGTAATTAATCCTAAAATCCCCTGTTTTCTGATATTAGTTTAAACTTTAGGGTGAAGTAGAAGCTGCAGTTCTGAGTTCCATCCAGGGTGATGAGAGCAGACGGATATGTGCTGTGACTGTAGAATTTTTTTGCCATTGTTCACTCTCAGCTATTAAGTGATTCCCTTCCACAAAGCACTGGCACTGACAGCAAGCTATTAGCTCTCAGCACCTTGGGCACAAGGGGAAGGAGAGAAAAATACAGAAAAGCATTTTCAGCAGACTAGGAGATAAAAGACAGTCAGGTTGGCTATGTGCATACAGGTTTTCACTGGAAATCCTCAGTGTTTCACTTGAGATGTGTAGGGTATGCACAAACATGGAGCAAATCTCCTGGTAAAAGGGCTGAAAATGGTATATGCGACACTTTTGTAGTAAATAATTGAAAGATAACACTTGAAAAAACATTTAATTGAGGCTTCATATTACGATATTTTCTGATGACAAGTCTGGTTTGGGAAGGTCATAGTCCCTTCTGTTTTCAGCTGCTTTCATCTCTTCTGCCCCTCATAAATCACTGTTTCCTTTGTTGTGCCAATGTAACTGTTTTTACAGTTTTTTCTTGGAAAAGTGTGAGTCATATTATCTAGAGCTCAAACACTCTCCTGTTTTTAATCCTGAATTTTTTTCACTAATCTGGTTACAACAAACCCTTGCAATGAATTGACTCCCATGATGAAGCATCAGGTTGCTTGGTACTATTCAGCCCGACTAAACCCACTGCTGAACTAATGAATTTGTTGCTTTTTCTCTTAGCACTTGTGAAATCCAAATGACTTGTTCTGGGAGCTAAATCGGCAAGAAAAACAACACTCCAAACAAACAGCTCAAAGCATATCCTTCCCTGTTGTTTGGGAACCTCAGCTGGCTCATGGCAGGGTCAGCACATGAGTGAGGGCAGAGGTGGGGGCCCACAGGTGGGCTGAGGGAAGAGGTGAGTCCCCTGCGCTTAGTCAGCTCAGCTATAAAGTGAAGCAGTTCTCAAAGGGAGCAGGCATGTGTGGCACGTTGGTGAGAGCTACCTCAGGATGAGTAAGTCAAAGAGTGGATGGGCAAAGTTTGCTGCTGGAAAATTGTATTTTGAGGTACACCTTCAGTGTAACCCCCAAATGCTGTGGGAATCACTTTCTGTTCACATTTTTCTATTGGGTTAAGGTGGCTCTTGGCTGCTTCCTTTATGTGCAACAGCTGAAAGTCCCTGATTCAGGATTCAGGAAGATATTTCTTTTTTAGATATTTATTTATGTCTTTATTTGGAAGAGAGTATTTTTTCCCTTTCATCATGTCAAAAGCTGTATTAACAGCAATCCATATTGTATTGCTCCCTAAGAGACTGACTTTGCTACCGTAACTTACACAAATAATTTTAACCTGTTTAACAAGTCCCAGTGGGAATATCTTCTTAGGAGCTACATGGGCAGATAAGTAGCACATTCAGAGATTAAATTCTAAACTTCCTGCTAAACTATCCATTTTTCGGCACTTTCCTTCTTGTAAGGTCATGGTGCACATTTTTCTGTCATGTATTTATTAGTACTAATCTCTGATTGACTTGCCTTTTCTGATTCATTTTAATGGTAAATATTTTTGTGTTAAAAATATGACAAGTTTTTGTGAGTGTTGCCAAGTTTCTTTTTTTTTTCTTTTCATACTGTAAAGAAGAAAAAATAAATGGTTTATAAGAACACAGCTAATAATATTCATAGGACCGACTTTGTTATGTAACATATGAGGTAGAGCCAATATCTATTCTAAGAAGATAGAAGAGACAGAAAAAGGTGTAATTATTTAGATGCTCATAAACTCTATCTAACTAGGGATAGTTGGAACAGAGTAATTTTACTTTCAGTAGTTTTACCCTGGAAGAGTTTTGGTTGCTTGGATTAGCACTGCAGAACTGATTGACTCATCCTGTCATGTTACCATTGAGTATTTGTGCTCACTTTTGTAAAATAAAGAGATTTGTTTGATTTTTATGATTTTGGAATGCCCCATGCCACATAGAGTCTTGTTCTGAAGGTTAATGCATGAATTCAAGTGTCCTTGCCAGGGAAATAGGGAATTTGCTGTTTTTGTTCCTGTATTTCCACTAATTAAAAGTGGGCTCAGTTTGTCTTCCTGCATGTGTGATCAGCTGAGCTCTGTCTCCCAGGCCTTGCTAAAAAACTTAGACAAACAACATTAATAACATGCATACATCAATTAGTTTTCTTTGTTTTTCTTAGAATGTTGATGGGCACGAAGTAGACAATCCATCATGCTGCCTTCCAGCTCTTCTTCCTGTTGTACCAGCATTTATGAATAAATAGAGTTCTGTTGCTCAGTGGTCTGGCTGTGGCTCACTCTCATTCCTTTTAAACAACATCTTCTAAACAATGAACCATGGAAGGTATTTTTTCTAAAAATCTGTATAATTTTTGTGGCTTTCAGTGAAATTGTATCAAAAGAGAGTCTAGTTCTGAAAACAAGTCAGGTGTCCTTTGCGTGTTTCTCATGACCTGTGTCATTTTGAAAACACCTTTGATTTGTTAACTGCCGGTGAATCACCTCTCTCTTCCCTCAAGATGGAACTTAGAATGGGTTTCTAATGGGTCTATTCTTTCAACATAGAAACAAATGCACAAGGTGAATTATCTTTCTTCTATCCTGCATAAAATGTACTGTTAAAACAGAGATGTGATCCAAATTGGATTCCTTGAGTTTTGCACGCAAAAGAACCTGACTTATTACACTGCATCACAAATTATATTCTCTAGTATTTGATTTTGTTGTGCTATAGAGCCCCATTATTGTGAGAATAATGTTGTAAAGGAAAGATGGCTTTGTTACAAGGAGAATTATCTCATGTCAAAGCCCAAACTGAATAGTTTGAATTTTCTAATTTTGTGACTGGGTTTTTATAGTAGTCAGCTACTGAGCTTTTCTAAACATCTATTTTACTTTATAATTATAAATCAAATCAGGATTTCAGTATCAGCCTCATATACTGTAGTTTTTCTTCTCACTCTATCAGAGGTGTTACTTTTATTTATTTTTAGAATGCATAAAAACATTTTGCCAATCCCTTAAAAATCCTTTAAGATGTAGCTAATCTAGGTAAACTGACATTTAATCAATTTCTTTATTTACATTCTGACCTTAACTGTAGTGCTTGAAATCACCTTACAAAGAAAAAGATTGTGTATATATTTAACTATAGAGCAATAGAGTAAATGTTAAAGCCTCATCAAAGAGATAACAAATTTATTTATTCTGATAAATAACAAATTACTCAAGAGATTCCAGCTATGAAGGAACTGAATGGGAACAGAGAAGAAGAATGTATAAAATGACTAAATACTTAAGAAATCTCCCTAAAGAGGGTTCACATCCTAGCTGACAGCGGATGCAAACATATGTTGTGCATAAAATGTCTGAGTATGACTGTACTAGTGTTAAAATCCTAAAAGCCTCATTATAATTTTTTTCCCCCCTGAGGACTGTGCTTTTTTTTTTTTGAGGAGTTTTTAGAAATAGTGATACCAAAAGAGATTTATGCTTTCCTGGAAATGAACTTTGTTGTAAAAACCGTGTACATGGGTGGCTTGTATCAGAGCTGCTGTCATATTCCCATGTTTCTTTTCTCTAGGCAGAAATAGGCCTCTGTCCTAGGTTACAATATAGATGTATTTGAGTATTCCATTACCACCAGCTGTGGGCCATTAGCTGTTATCACCTGCTAATGACCCACCCCTGATAACAGACAATGGGCCAGCAAGAAACCCCCACATGACTCATGGACTTACCTCATCCTACTGTGAGATGCTCCACCCAGGAGGGAGGAGCCAAGCATTCCCACCTGGATATAACCTGCCCTCAGAACTGCCTAACTTAGCCCTGTCTACTGAATTACCAGCGGACAAAGCTACCACTGGACCTTCAGCTGGAGACCTTCTGTAGGATCATCACTCCAACTGAGCTACTTCATCTGGACTGCTACCACCACTCTAACAGGGTGTCAGGTTGTATCTGACTTTGTCAGTGTTTTTTCCTTATATTATTTCATTTGTTTCTAATTTTATTTTCCCATTAATTTAAATCCTGACTTGTGATCTCCCACTGGTTTGTTTTCAAACCAACACAGCCTCTTTTTTTTGTTTGTTTTTTATAGACAGTTTCAAAGTTGGACCAAGGCAGATATTTCTACTAGTTTTTGGTGGGGACTTTTTTTTGCAGGACTAGGGTACTGATATTCCTAAACAGCTACTGGAAAAAGTTTTACATAACCTCTCTGTGGACCTTTATGTGGGCATCTTCTTTCCATGAGTCATATCCTGGTACTTGAAAATAAGGCCTAAGATGTGGAATGATTAAAGGATGTAAGACCATCATCGTGCAATACACTGAAAGGTGATTTTTTTTAACTGGGTCATTAATAGATAGCCAATAGCAGATTTTTTTTATTAAAGTGTTAAAATATACATAAGATTTTGTCCTTATTGCATCCCTTTGTTTTTGTCAATGCCTACCTCTTAAATGTTTTTCACAACACCCCTCTTGATGGTCGGAGAAGTGTACAGGTAGATTCTTCCTGACTAGAGCATTGTGTGGTAAACACCACAGAAAAGGTTTTATAACAAACAAATAACTTATGAACAAATGAAGAAATTGCCATTATCCCTAACGTAATCTGTTAGGGTATCTGTTGCTCCGTGAACTATGAATATGCATGCAATAATATATATGGATATATGTAATGCCTATTTATTCTCCAAGATGTCCAGGCTAAAAACCCTCTGCACGCACTGTGTTTTTCATCTGCTATGCTGCGTGCCTGCAGGCACAGGAATGCTTTGCTGCTTCTGCTGGCACAAGTGACCTTCTGCAGCCTCTCTGCAGTGTTACCAGCCTACAGGCACAGCTGTAGTGGGGCCATTTCAGGCAGACACTGTTTCAGGTAGGCACTGTGGTGAGAAGGTTTTATTTGGCAAGGTACCCAGTCACGGTGTGGACCTCAGCTCCTAGCATTCAGGAAAGACTCTTTGGTAAGCAAGTGGCTGCAAGAACCTTACGGAGCATCAGGCATTTCATAGCCCTAGCCATACTCCTTTCACCATTTGGAAAACAAGGGTCTGTTTGAGATTTATCATGCTGCTCATTATCAAGAAATAGAAATGCTCAGCTGCCTGTAACATTCCCATAGCTTCAAAATCTACAGATGGTTGACTTCTGAAATGGTTTCTGAATATGTTCACATGCTTCGGGTAACAAAGTGGTTTCACTGAAGTTTAAAACCCCTTTGCAGTACAATGCCAACTAAAATATTCACAGCTTGCCAAGTTTTTCCTGACCTGTAAGTTCTAGATGGATTATGGCCCCTAGACCTGTAAAAGCCATACATTAAAACAGGAATTCTATCAATTTATTGTATAACTTAATGCATTTTTAATGATTTTTATCAATCTGACAGAAAAGCAAAATCTCTGAAGTGAGTTTGTGGGCCTTGCTGGAGGGTTATCATTGCTCCTCATCCCATGGATGTTTGGTCTCAGGACGAGAGTGCTCTGAACATCTGTTAGATATTTCCCAGAGTGAATCAGTGAGATTTCAAAGGCTGAGTTGCATCATTTGTATAAGATTACCTGGGAAATTTCAGGGATTTAAGTAGTCAATCACTTAGTCTTTTGGAACTGGTGAATTGAAAGACTGTCAAGACCACACAAACTGCTTCCTTATGGATTTGGTTGCTTGGCTGTTATAGGAAATTTACCCTTGGGCCAGTAGGACAGATTTGCCCAGACAACATTCTGTCACTAGCAACAAAGCCCACTGTATCCCCATAAGCACCAGAAATAATTGATGAGGAAGTTTGACTTTCATCACCTGCTCAGTGTGTGAGCTGGCTCTATTTGTGTTTTGCAGCTTCACAAACCAAATTGGTTTGTCCTTGGGCATAAGATGGAGTGTGATGAAATAGAGCAAGTGGTTCAGGGTTTTTTAAGTTATCATGTAAATATAAGTAAAGAAATCCCAGGATTTCCGATTGGTGAAACACCATGTAACCTACAGCAAAGAGCTTAAGCATATAGGTGTTTTTCTTACTGTATGTGATACAGATGCAAATAAGATATTATTCTGAGTTTCAAGATTGGCAATTTTTGCTTTCATTGGTCAAATTATTCTGTAATTTGAAGGGACTGGTTTCAACTGTGCTGCAGGCAGTTTTTTGTTTTTATGGATTATCATCTACCAACTGTGATTTTTAAAATGGTCTGTCAGCGTACCCTTAGGCATTAGATGGTTGCTGTTGCTGGTTAGACAAATAAAAATATTAGTCTGATGACCTTTTTCACATTTGAGGTACAAGAGACAATTTGGGATGTCAATGATGATATTATTAAGAGTAGGAAACCCTGTGAAAGAATCCTCTCAAATTGTGGTTGTTGCCTGTCAGCAATTTACAACTGGCACTGTCTGCTGACAGATGTAGTGATTCATTACTGAAATCACTGGGTGAAAAAGAATCCAGGAACTCTGCAACTGTCATCTGAACATAAATTCAAGCTATATTTTGCTCCTTTTTATGAAAGTTGAAAGAAAAATTTGTTAGTGATCACACCATATTTTTCCACTTTTTGTCTTATGATCTGACTTTTATAAAAGTTAAAAATTCCAAACAGTGTAATTTCTAAAGCTTTTAAAAAAAGCATATGTATTATTATAAAAATAAGGTAGCAGGTATTACTTATAGGAAATAACACAGGTTAAAAAACGTACACTTCTGTAAGTGCCTCTGAGGGAGATATTTAATTTCTTCCTTATTTGTCACTATGAAAAATGTTACGGGAAAAATTGCATTGATATGTAAATCAGGAGCTGCATTCTAACCCTGCAGGAACTTTACTTAGGTAAAGGTAAAATGAGCATCTTGGTAATAAGGGCACAACAATTTTTGCTCCTTAGCTTGGACAATTTGAAACTACCCTAGGTCTCCTCTGGTTCAGAGAACACTCTTGTTGACTGAGCAGGAGAGAACAAATCTTATAGTTTTGTATATTATTCTACAGCTACATTCAACAACTCTTGTCAATAACTGGAAGAAAAAATATGGCTCATTCTGTAGGAAAGGATCCAATCTTTTCAACAAAGTCTGCTTTCTCTGAACACAGCAATGAATACAGCTCCATCTTCAAAAGTGATTTGATGTGTTCGAGAGGTTCATATAACTGCCTTCACCTTTTATACATGTTTTTGATACTGCATATAAAAGTTTGCTTGTGAATTAAGCAGAAGTGAATTAGTAAAGAACATTTATGATTTTAGTCCCTTTCCAAGAACTTAAAAAGTCCCTGGGAATACAAAAAACCATGACAGATTGCCTGAAGTTTTGCAGTAAACACTGGTTTGAAAAGCTTGTAACAACCTCCATCTGTTCACTGCACACTTGAAAAGGCTCACAGAGCCTATGCAGTAATACAAAGATTCCTGTGAGGGTAGATCTTTTCTTGGGAGGATTGTTTAATTTCACTGGTGCTGTTTGGGGACAAGAAACTTCCTAAATTCTTATTGTTTTGTTTTTCAGTGAAGACGGTCATTCAAGCGGTTTTCATTCCAGCATCTTTTTTTTTATACTGGTATGCATTATAACTTGTTCCTACTCAAAAGTTCAGCAACAGGTAAATGAGGAATCCTCAAGCAGTAAGTGCATCAGCTTTTTGAATTAGTTTCTGACAGAAGTGATTCTCATGAGACTGTCATGCTGTGAAAACATGCATACAAGACTTCAGTCACAGTGCTGCACTCTGGGCAGTGCTTGCAAGTTAAACTCCTGTGAGAATCAGGACCTGATGCACTAAATTGAAATAATAGTTAACACAAATAAAAGATTTTCAAACAATTGACTGAGATATACTTTATACTTAACAAGAATTTCTATTTTTTGATTGATGGAATTAGTTACTGTTAACCTGGATGATGTCTGTCTTGTATAATTTTTCCCCTCTTGTGTTTAGTAGTAAGTTTGTGGAGGGATTGACCTTAAAAAACATGGTTTTTAACACATCTATTTCATATACTGATAGACAAAAAAAGATGAGAATATATCGTGCTTCTTTGTAAAGTTGCTTTCTGTCGTAATTAATTTTGCAGTTTTCTGGGGAACATATACATAGATTGTCATAAATCAAACTACTTAAGAATAATATAAGTTAATTACAATTCTTTGTACAATGAAGGAAATGTTAGAGACACTAAAAATTACCTCTATGTTAGCATTAGATTTTCATATTAAAACATGCAGGTACCATCTACTGTAACAACACAATAGGTAGCTTTCTGATATTTAGCTTTTCTGATAGGCAAATTTCTTTCTGTTTGACATTAAGAAAAAATTTTCCTTTTTTCTATTACCCTTCACATGCTGTCCTATGATAAAAATGCCTGCATTTCAGCAGGAGGTACATCAGCTGGTATTAAAACCCAACAGGCTATTCACTACACAAATGATAAACTGTGGACCGTGTAACAGCAATACGATTTTAGTGTGACAGTAACTATAGCATTTCACAGAAGGCAAAATCCTACCAAAAAAACTCCCTGCAAAATCTACACCAGGATATTTCTCATTCCTTTTCACAGTACAGGCACCCACCTAAAAGCTGAAGGGTTTGTATGTAGGGGGATTATGAGGTTAGGCACAGACTGAATTGAGTCAGTGCTGATGGACTTGTTTGCTTTATGTTGTGTTACAGGATATGTCCATCAACTCCTGATGATTAAGCCCCTGCAATAAGTTTTGTGGCCTGTCTGACTCAAAAAATGTGATCTGGAACTGTGCTCAACTGTTCTACTAAGAAGATGTTGGTCAGCTGCAGGGACATCTTCTAAATTACCTATTCAGACACTTAGATGGCTTCTGTCACCACTTTAGCCATCTAGATCTGTGTGTAACTGTAAAAAAAATCATGGTGGGCTCTCTATATCTTGCTTGGAGAGAAGTAGATCAAATGAACCACTCTGAGGAGGGATCTTAGGTAACGGATTCAGAATGAGATGTGTTTCCTTGGTTACTACGTGAGGTATCTGTTGATTCACTGTCTTTAGAAAGAGCCATGGTGACTGGGTGGGATTTAGCTTCGTAATGAATCTCACTTGAAGTTACTGTGATTGAATAGACTGTTGAAGTAATGTGGACTATAGAAAAATATTGCCATTTCAGGAAAATTAATTTGTGAGTTTTAGCTATTTAACGGTTAAATATATGGAAACACCTGTTTTAGCATTCATATCATTGGCACACTTTGAACAGTGGATTGAATAATAGTTTTCTGATATAGATGCTAGGGATTAATTTTAAGAATTACTCCATCTCATGGAGCTCCTACCATATCATATCTTAAAAATCCAACTTTTCAGAAGAGAAATCCTGCTTTTTCAATCGAGAAATAGGTATCATCCTTTGAAGAGGTAGTTAAAATAGTGCTTGAGTGGTGTAACATTCCATCAAAGGCAGAAGATCTACTGCTTCAAAACATTTTGCCCACCTCACCCGATCTTGTCTTTGAGCCCTCATCTGCATGTAAGTAATATTTCCTTAAGCTTATCCGAAAGTTTCTGCAAAGTGGTTTTGTGGCAGTGTTTTGACAGCAAGGGGAAAGATTTCCTTTCCTGTACAGTGTTTCTGTTGCTGCCTCAAATTTAGACCAAAGTTTCATTCTGAATGGTAACAGTAAGATTATAATATGTTTTTTGATTTTTATAAGTAAGAATGATAAAAAGAAATTATTGTAGCAATTTTAGAAATTTCTTTGGGATGGATTACGGAAAGATCTTACTTTAATGAGACATACATAACTAATTCTACATTTTTGTATCAGAGAGGATTAGTTGATTTTTTTGGGATGCTGTTTAGTCTTATGAGTCTATGACAAGTCAGTTTCTATTTGCATTAATTGAGGCTACTGTTAAAAAAGCCATAACCCAGTGTTTTCATCAGAGATATCTGAATTTACTTGATTATGTTTTATGTAAAACTCCTGAACTTCCAACTGTGGTATTTTTACTCTTTGAAGTTTTCTGAGCTAGCCCAATAGCCTATGTGATTGGCTGCTTTGGTTGGGTCTAATTAAACATTTGCCAGATAAAGAAATATCATAGGCACAGAGAGAGGGTTCATGTGTGGTCTTCAGTTGGAAGTCATGCTTATCCCATTTCTGTTTTTCTCTTTAATAATCCTGTCTGTAGTAGCTGTAAAACAAAATGTGAATGACCCTGGAATTTAGTAGAGCTTAGATATATTAAATGGAGCTAAAGTCTTCACTCTGTGGGCACTGAGGAATGTAATGGGACTAAAAAAAATGACATAAGCAGATAAACTTCAGAAGCAGGGAAGGAAAGTAGAAACATATTGTTTTGCTAAAATAGTTAGGTGTATATAATATGCACACAGTATCCTTCAATCCAACTTTTCTTATAAGTATTTTCTCTTTAATTGTGATCTCATAACTCCATTTCAAAACCCAAAATTCTTGTAATGGAATGGACCTGTTAAGAAATATCTGAAATCATTAAAAGTACATATAGGAAACTGGTTAAAATTAATTCATAGTATGTGGAGATCCTTAAGTGTGGAAAAATATGAAATTAGAATCCAGTCATATACAGGAACTACACCACAAATGCAGAATAGGAAACATTAGTCCCTTGCTAGAGTCCGCATCTTTACAGATGATCCATAACCTCTCTGTCACATCAGCACACAACGTAAGAAAAATATTTGTCAGTGAGAGTGAAAGATTGTAGAAGTCAATGAAGTATTTTAGCTCAGCTATGATTCTTTTTCCATTAGTGAGGGAGGAATAACTATTCCAGACAAGCAGTTCTTGAAAGGTATTTGATATTGCTGCAACATCAGCCAGATACGCTAATGTAATGCTCTGTAACAACTCAAGCCTTCTTTTCCTACAGATGATTGCGTAGAATGGTTTATTTAAACTTGAAACCTGAAGAGAATTCTGGCTCCATAGACATTATTGGTATCTTTGTGCCCTACATGCACCATGTAGTCAGAGATCATTAAGACTATTAAGCACCTAATTCATCCCTTGGGGTTGCGTGATTAATTTGCCTTCTAAAATGTGCTAACCCAGAATCTCAAAATATACACTCACCTCTTTAGGTATTCCTGGTGGCCACACGTGTTGAATTCTTGGCTCTGCATAAAATTAAGTTCCTCTGACATCATTGTTTTGAGTGAATAAAACTAATCTTACCTTTTTTTCTCCACACATTACATGTGTATCTCCTTTTTTTGCCCATCCCTCCTGATAATAAAAAAAAGGGGAATGAAAAGGAAAACAAAACAAAGCCATTGGTGTCTTTCTGAAAGAAATAATAATTTTGGTTTTCTGCCTAGACTGAGACTGCTGTAAGCAGTCTGCTTTGATTATTGGAAATATCAAATTGCTCGATAAAAATACAAAATGCGGGCACCTTGTTAATCCATATTTAAATTAGAAGTGTATTCTACCTCCCATATTTTATAGAAATTCAGCATTTTGCAGACAGTGTAATGGATCCATATTTTCATCTATAGAACAGATGCCATTTTACTTTTTATTACAAGAGATGTTTATTTTAGACCTGTTTTTTTAAAATTCTCTAAGCTCCACCCCTGAATTGCTTAAGCTTTTACTCAAGAGATTCTTTTCCTGTGAATAAAATTGCATTTTTATTTTATTTTAAATTTCTATAGACATTTTTACATTATTTAATATCCCAATAAGAGTTGACTCAGTCAAATAAATACAGCTGCATTTCCCTTATTCTTCCCTGGCCAAAAATAAATGATTGTAGTTTTCCATTGCTATCAAATCACTTCTTAAGCTGCTTGAGTTAACTATGGCGGGGTTTTTTGTTGGTTTTTTTTTGGGGTGGTTTTTTTTTGTTTGTTTGTTTTGGGGGTATTTTTTTTGTTTTTGCTTTTTTGTTTTCTCCGTGGATTTTTATTATTTTTTAACCCCTGAATTGGTGAAGATGGACAAAAAGAAAATACTATGGTGTAAAATTTAAATGAAGTTCAGACTTACAAATCTGTTCTCAAGAGCAGTTGGCCAAAACCAGTAATTACTTATATCATGCACACGTTGAAAAGAAAGTAAAAGGAGACCCCTGCCTAAGACTTCCAGCTAGTTACAATTAGAGAAGTCCAGGTAGTTCCCATAAATCTGAGTGTCATAACACTACAATAGAGGTAGCAGACAAGACTTTTAAATTTATTTCTTTGCCGGTATTGCTAGAACAGACTTTCCAAATAGCCAGTAATTATTCCTACCACAGCAGTGTCACTGTGAAAAACAAGAATTGATCATGATCTGACACAACTGTGTCACTCAGAAAAGAGAGTGAACAACTGTTGTGTTCAGTGAGTTTATTACAAAAGCATTTTTTTATTTTCCCAGAAGTTTGACAGGGAGAATAAAGTAGGTGAAACAAATGAAATGTTTGATCTTAGGCTTAACCTTATATACTGCTGAAAAATCCTAGAAGAGAGAAGTATCTGGTTATAAGCAGAAGCCACTTAAGCACCAGCAGTTCACCATTCAGTTTGTCAGGGTTTTTTAACAGAACAAGGTTGCAGCTCCCAAGTCCTTGCAGTAATTCAGGTTTCTAATTCTCTCAGGTGTGCTAAATTTTTGCTCAGGGAGTCTATGCCCAAAGCTTTATCTTTAGTAGCTCATCTAATTTTAACCTTGCAGTCTTTCGAGCCCATGCAGCCAGCAACTGGCAAACTGCTTAATAACTTGCAGTGCAGGGCAAGAGGTCTGTGAAGAATAATTTGAATTTTTTATTTCATATTAATGAGCAGAAAGAATTGTAGACCTCTTGACTTTCAAGTTGCTGTACCACTTCAGCTCCAACCTCTCTAGCCTGCTATAGAATGAGGATGTGAATGAAAATGTGATTTTTTGCAAGATTCCAATTTGATAATTACCTGATCTTCCTAAGTGTAATAAAAATGTTATGTACCTTATGATAGCACAAGGTGTATTTATTGTGGTATATACACTACTCATAAGTGTTGTATGGCTACTCTAGTTAAAGCACCAACCATTTGGGGTGTGGTTTGGAAAGGAATTTGAAGAGTTTTATGAGATTTCAGAGAGCACATGGCTCTGCCCATGTATTTACTGTTGGAGTAAGTAGTCCAGACCTCTTTGGATTATTTGAAAATGCAGAGTTAGCAAGGATGTTCATACTGTTGCCAGTATCAATATCTGGGAAGTTTGAGTTAACATTAACGTGGGTTTATTTAAAATGTAGTTAGCTATGATGAATGCAAGAAGATGTCTAAATACTGTTATACAGAATATTTGCTATGATGTGTTTTTTGTAATAGGATTGAGCCCATAAGATCATGTGCAATTTTCATGTTAATTTTAAATTTTTGATACTATATATATTCAAGAAAAATTGACAGACAAACAAGATGGGACAAGAACAGGGGCCAAAAATCATCTAAAGAAAATGAATATATTGTAAGACTCTTCTGGGGACCTCATCATTCATCTTAATCTTGACCCAAAAGACTGATATGCCACTTTGAACAGCTACTTCCACTAGTTCCATGGCATTTTTTTCTGATATTTACAAACAGGGCATTACAATTTCTTTTTGGACCTTAGGCAAGACTTAGAAGAGAAAGACTTCAATGTGTCAGCTGAAACAAGGGCATCAGTAACCAAATCACTCAGTAATAAAATTTGCCTCATTGCTTTTAAGAACTAGCAGATGGTTTCAACTTTATCTCCCACTGGAGACAAGCTGATTGAATTCAGACTTTGCTTAATGGCTGCTATTTGTGCAAATGAAGATAAAGGAACTTAGCTAAAGATTGGCTATTCCTGTACAGCCAAGTAGCAGAAAAGGCTTTGCACGTCTGACCAACAGTCCCATTTGTAAAAGCTGCTTTTTTCATATCTTCAATGATTGGTAGTAAGTGATGCCTTCTCACAATGTGCCAGTAAGAAAGTAGAGTGGTTTCCTACCTCACCGATTACAGTCACTTTCAGCCATATATATATGTATATATGATAAAAAGAAAAAACTTAACAACAGATCTACCAAACCCTCTTGGTTCCTAGCTCTAATACAGGCACCTAAGAGACTGCTGAAATAAATCATTCAAACTGAAATTAGACTCTGACACAGTCATATGGATGTGAATCTTACTGCAGAACCCAAAGTTACTGGGGCTGTGGTGTGCATCAGGGTTGTTTAAACTGACTCAGTGCCAATAGCAAAACACAGGGAAACTACCCATTGTAGACTGCACTCAGTAACTTGAAATACAAAGAGATGAGGCTTGAAAAGTTTGAAAATACTGGAGTATTTGTGCTGGGAAATGATTGCTGCAGGTTTCTTCTCCTCTCATTGTTGCTAACAGCCTATTCATAGCAGGCAGACTTAGTTGTTGAACCTACACACAAACTAACCAAGGAGAAGATTTATGTTTGAGGCTGGGTCAAGACCCTTTGGTGGTTTAAAAGTGCAGAATCATCACTGAAAACACTGCTGGGAGATTGCAGCTTGCCTGGACAGCAGCAATCCTGCTTCTGCCCTGCTTGACAAGCACAGGGGGTAGCCAGTGCGTGGCTGGGATTTATAGATTCTCCCCAGCTGCTGGACAGCCCTCCCAAATTGTGACCCTGGATTTAGTCCTGAACACTCTTTTTGTGAGAATTTTATAACTTTTTATTGTTTTGAATGAGAATGAAATGTCAGAGTGCCTGTAACTGGATTCTGGCCATAGACGAGGAGGTCACTGACAGTTTGAGAGGACCTCAGCTCTTCTTGCAGATGGTATTTCCAGCAACATGACAACAAAGAACTATCTCCAGAATGGTCCTAGACTTCTTTGCTCTGGGACTTACCCACAACATGTCTCTACTGGTACAGTTGAGACAAGGCACAAGGTCACAACTGCATTATGATTCAGGTACAATAGCAGAGAGCTGACACACAGAGAAACGCTTTCATTTACACCATTGATCAAACACAAGAACACAGGCAGCATGTTGGTAGAAAGGACAAAGAGAGAGAAAACTGCTTTAATTACTTACATTTTATAAATGTGTATGTACATGCTCCTATGTGTAAAAGCAATTAGCTCTCCTAAGTAAACCCAATTCAGACAGACAACAGCATGGCCAAATGAAATAAGAGCATATTTTTAATTGTTAGTTTTATAGTACCCTCACTGTATAAAGTACTGCATGGCACAGCACCTTTCATCTGAACATGTTTGAGACCTGTAGAAAATCTACAGGTAATGGAAGAGTAAATGGAAATGCCTAAAATGGATGGAAATAAGAGTATGAACCATACATAAACATTAGCAAGGTGGCACAGTTAGTTTTGTCAGAGGTCTGGGTTTGATCCAGACATTTTGGAATTTAGATCAGACATCCACAGAAGAGTACAGGCTGGAGCAGTGGAGGTTCTGGTTGCCTGAAACTGCAGGACACACATTATAAGACATAGTGAGGGCTATGTATCAAAAGGAACCAAGAGTAAGAGTTGTCTGGATCCAGACAGGACAGTCAAGTCTATGCATAGTACACCTCTGGTTAAATCTGGAGTCTGCGTACCCTTATTTTGCAGCAATTATGTCTCCAAGAGTCTGTTTCAGGTCAGAAGCTAGGGTCATTCAGTGTGTGGCTGTGTAGCAGGCTGTTAGCTCTGCCTTTGCTTCCAGGAAAAGAGAATGTTAGTCAAGCTATGAACTTGTGCTCACACAGCTGTGAGACTGCTGAGCAGGAATTGGGTCCCATATCTTCAGTTTCCAGGAGGACAGTCTAGAGAAATATGTGCCTGTTCCATGCATTTGGTATTCTTAATGAGGAAATCTCTTTGTAGTCAATAAAATTATTGTGTCCTTTGTAAGTGAAAGTGGTTTTACAGTTTAATTGCTGGTGCCCTAGCACCCCATTATGAAAATGAGTTCTTACAAGTGTACATGCCTTAACTGGGAAATAGAAAATATGTAGGAAGAGGTCAGGAAAATGCAAAAATAGCTTATTTGCAGGAGAATTCTTTCAAATATGTTCCTTTTTACAGCGAGGGAGTTGTCACTTGGGTGGTGAAAATTTAATCTTTTTCACTCAAGCAGAAGTAAATATGAGACACACACCATTCAGAACATCTTCAGGTGCTTTCAAAGCTTTGTCATTCTTTAAAGGGGTAAAGAAGGGGGAGGGACACTGGAGACACAAAAGCTGATTGAAGGTGGAATAATGAAGGGAAAAATTTTTGAAAAACAGTAAAATGTTCACAAGCTGCAAAGAGTTTGTACAACTGCAAAACTGATCCATGAAAAGGCATCTAATCCTCTTAATTTTTTCCTTCATCAGAGGAACATGCTGGACAAGAGGAAACATTTTTGATGTAGCAGAACATGGTAAGCACCTTAGTAAGAGATCTGGTCCAGGCTACATGCTGAATGGTGACCTACTGAAATTATTTAGAATAAGAACCCTAGCAAGAATTTCACACTTTGTCTGTCTAGGAAAGCAGCTTTATCACACACATGATTTAAAATGTGCTGAAGTGTTTATTTTTTGTATAAGGTCTTTTTTTTTTTTCAAGATTTATATGTTTTTCTCCACCACATGTTACTTTTGGAAATGTGAATCTGTGTTTATACTCTTGACAGAAAATATCCTTATTCTTACGTCTTTGTCTTCTTTCTTGTTGGAAGAAGTTATGTGACAAAATAATGCACGTTTTTCTAATGTTGGGAGATATGGATGTAGCTTTTAACTATATTTTCTCTTTCTTTATTTTTTTTTCTCATACCATCACAAGAATATTAGGCTAATGAATCTGAGTAAATGTTCAGCACTGTGATATATATTGTATCAATATAGATAGTATAATGTTGCCTCTGTTAAGGGGGAAGGAGTTTAGAATTTATGGTTTTGCATTGCTATGCTTTAAGATTCTGTAGGATCTCTAACACATCCAACAGTCTTGTTTCCATGTGCACTGAAGATTTAATGTTAAAAAATTTTAGTATACTTTAACAGCACAACACCTTGGACAAGGATGCAAAAGCAGAGGCAGCTTAGCAGTCACTGGCAAAAGCCTGTGACTGGCAATGACTGGGCAAATCTGGCCAGCCCTGCAAAGGCTGTGAAACAGAAGATGGTGGAGGACTAGAAAATTTATGCATATCATGTATTTTTTTTCAGCACACCATAATTTAGCAGTCCTTTGGGACTTTCCTCCCTTTGGGAGGAAAGGTGTAGAAGCCATTATAAAGATTTCTATAAGCAGTTCTGTTTCTCTCAAGCCAATAAACACAAAACTTGCACATGCTATGCATTATGCTTTATTGCCTAGAACAAAAGACCATAGTGGAATTTCATATTAAGGATTTAGCTTATAAAATTCAATAGAAATATAATAGGTATCCATAGAAATTACTTCAAAATTATTTAGACTTCAGTAGTGAATTATCTCTTCTGTAGGCATTTTTAATAGGCCTGTAGCACTCTATAGCAAGCAAGGCATTTTCATTAAATTGAAAAACTCCAAAATCTGTTAGAAATGGTGTAGTTCTATATTTTTTTCCCCTGAAGAACTTCATATATGAAAATGGAGAGTTACTATAGCAGTCTGCTACACTGCTCTTGATCTCAGCTTTGGAAAACGGCCACTCAGGATAGTGCAGTTTGCAGAAATAGTGGATGTTTAACACTCATTGAGAAAAGGATCTTCTCTTAAGAAAGCAGGGAGGTCATCATCTGAAATGGAATGGACCATGAGGAACATACCATGAAGGAGCGGAGGAAGTATGGAGAGGACCACTGTATATTATAGTGAGATGAGTATCATGAAATGGGGAGTTAATCTAGAATTTTAAGGAGAGGAAACTTGATCAGAAAATACACTGAAATAGGTGTTTATAGGGTACATCTGCAAATTTCACTTTGGATCAGACTAGTCTGCTTCTGGAGTGGATTTCCCGGTCATTCCCCCAATCTGTGTCTAACCTGTATGAAATTAAATAAAAAAAATGGTCTCCAGGATCTCCCCTTAATGCACTCCAAACACTACTGGTTGTCAGTCAGCAGGTCCAGAGGTCCCCAAAACACACAAGGTGTGACCACTTGTTCTCAGAACTAATATTTTGTTCTACAGATCAATTCATACTGTGATGCTCTTGCTAATGAAGATTTAACCAGAGAATAAAGGGAGAAAGAAGAAATGTAGAGCTCCTTCTACCCAGTAAAGAAGGTGTTTTTTATTTTGCTAGAAGAATACATTGTGCAAAATGAAGTTCCTCGATAAGAATGAGAAAATGAACCTGTGGAAAAATGTTTGCTAAGTACTAAAGAAAAATGTGTAGATCTGCTTACATGAAGAAATTCTCCAAGTCTGTGCTCCTGTATTAGTTACTTATATAGCATTGACACACACTTTACTAGTGTGTGTAAAAATACTACATACTAGTGCATGTAAAAATAATGGGTGAAGCCAATTTACAATTTTCAGAATCTCATTTGATAACCAGTTTAAAATAATTCTTACTGGCCTTGCAGACTGCAATTTAGGATTGTTGTTTTGCGTGTACTTTTCCTCCATCCAGAATGACCTGTTTACTAAAGTTTGTAAATGGATTCTATTGAAACATTCATTTTGATAAATCTGCATCTTGAAAGATGTGAGTGTCAAACATGGGTTAATCTGGTAATCTTTTACTGGGAAAATGTATTCCACAGGGCATTGAAGTGTTGGTGTAAAAAGCTATCTGATAAAATAAGCAGTGAAATTGAAATTTCAGCTTAAACTGCTTTTTCAAGAAATAAGTTATCCTGAGGCTCATGTTTGAACTAGCTGCTATTATTTGTTGTGTGTAGCAGTCATTTCCTTATTGAGAGTCTAAATTTATTTAAGCTACAGCTAGGTGTAGAATTTCTTGGTACAGTTACAGATACCATTAAAAAAAGATTCATGGTTACTACTTAAATTTTACAATTTGGTTCTTCACAGAGAGCAAGTAAAAGAGAATATTACATGTCATTTCATTTTGAATAATATTGAATGTCTTAGGTCTGTGTAGCTCTGACTAGAAAGGAAATGAATATGGTTTATTTTATAGTTTAATCCTGTCCTAGACATCCATTTTAGTTTTAGAAAAGGTTTGAAATATCTCTCTTTGATAATTAAAACATTACCTTTCACACTAGTGAATCCTTTGATTCTGCATTTCTTTATTATTTCACTTGAAAAACTTCCAGCCAAGCTGATATGGATATAGTTATGGGGCAGATACAAGTGCCTGAGATAAGAAATACCCACTGGGGATGCAACAATAAGAAGCTTCTGTGATAGCATTCTTCCAGTACTTTAATATTCCAGTATTCTTCATATTTCAGCATGTGGCTGAATTAATTCTACTTGCTAAAGTAAAGGGAAAGAGAACAAGAAAAATAATCTTGAGCACATTGATTCATAGATTTAAAGCAATGTGTCTGATGACGTGTGCTTCATGTCACCATACTAGGAAATGCTGCATTCTTTGCTAAAAGAGGTATGCTTGAGCAAATTAAATTGAGTATTTGTGGAAAGTAGAGTTTCTTATTAGTGATCAGTTCATAGCTGGATTTCCAAGATTCTTAAAGTGCTTCTTGAACAGTCCTGTTGAAGTATTAGATAAGAGTCACAAAACCCCCATGCAGTGCTACAGGCTGGGGTAAGAGTGACTGGAAAGGTGCCCAATGGAAAAGGGGCTGGGGGTGCTGGTTGACAGCCACTGAACATGAGCCAGAGTGTGCCCAGGTGGCCAAGAAGGCCAACGGCATCCTGGCCTGTTTCAGCAGTAGAGTGGCCAGCAGGACCAGGGCAGTGACTGTGCCCCTGTACTCAGCACTGGTGAGGTCACACCTCAAGCCCTGAGCTCAGTTCTGGACCCCTCAATTCAGGAAGGACAGGGAGGTTCTGGAGTGTGTCCAGAGAAGGGCAGCAGAGCTGGTAAAGGGTCTGGAGCACAAGTCCTGTGAGGAACATCTGAGAGAGCTGGGGGTGTTTAGCCTGAAGAAAAGGAAGCTCAGGGGAGACCTTATCACTCCCTACAACTGCCTGAAAGGAGCCAATGGGGGTCTGCCTCTCCTCCCAGGCAACCCGTGACAGGATGAGAGCACACAGCCTTAATCTGCACATGGGGAGATTCAGGTTGGGCATCAAAAGAAATTTTTTCATGAAAAGGGTTGTTAAACATTGGAATGAACTGCCCAGGGAGGTGGTGAAGCCACATCTCTGGAGATGTTCACAAAACAACAGGACGTGGCAATTAATGCCGTGGTCTAGTTGACAAGATGCTGATCAAAAGTTGGACTTGATGATTTCAGAGGTCTTTTCCAACATAAATGATTCCGTGATTCTGTGATATGGACGTTAGATTTTGGATTTAAATTTGATAGAGGAATTTAATTTAAAAGAGGAATCATTTAATAGAGGAAGGTATATTATGCCATAGCTGTAATACAGAGACAGACATTATATATAGGTTGTATGATAATTTTCATTATTAGAGATTTTGGCAGTTTTCGAAAAAGGCATTATTTCCCTTGTTCTCTGCAGTCTATTGCTAATACCCTAGGTACCATCTGTGACCACAGATCTGGAGGAAATAAGGATAGCTGAGTACCTTGCTCCAATCTCCTGGCCTATTTGATGCACCCTTTTCCAGGAAATTTCCCGAGGAATGAAGTTGATCCTCCATGTTACATCATGGAAATATCTTCATGGTGTGAACATTCAAAGCTTGCTTTCTGTTTGAAGGTAAACAGGACAGAAGCAAACAAAATGAAAACTTGAATTAAGACTGCAATGAAATAGTGCTAACTTCCTTCTTGGGCTGTTTTGAGGGATATTTTTGTATACAAAAAGTACTTGTATGTTCATTTCACTCTTTGGACATGGGAATGTGTGCAGTAAGAGTATCTGTAATTCTACTGTGGTCTATATCTTTAACTGCATATACATATTTAAAAATAGATCTGAAAGTATCACCTTAACCTTTTGCATATACACATCCTAAATTTGAAGCATGTGTGCTTACAGTCTGATGTAAAATTTTATTTGCATGGTATTCAAAGGAATTAGAAGCAGACGAACCAGAGGAAGGAACACAGAAAACACTGACAGGAAGGAGTGAACAGGGTTGACTGTTCCTTCATATGTTATTGAAATCTCATCTTTGCAGGAGAGACGTAGAAAAGAGAAAGTACATTTTCCATAATAAATGGCCCTTTCAGTTTCTTTTGTCATATATTGCCTAAAACACATCTTTATATGAGTTATGGCTGCCTTTACTGTAGATTCCCCATATCTGGCAGAAGAAAGAATGGCTAAGATGCAGCTAAAGAAAACAAAAAGAGAGATATTTTACTGTTAAACAAGTGGCTAAATGTTAGAGATGCAATAAAAAAATAAGGTCTTATTATTTTTCTTACATGCCACTTATTGTCCCTTTTGTGTAATATTTGGTTCATAGTTTGCCAGTGAGGATGAAATGTATATATATTTTGATAATGATGAAACATATATTTATTTTTCACATAAACATTTCATATATAACACTACATGTGGTTTCTGATGTTGTAATTTCAAAGTAGAAATGGTCTTAGTACTTCTGGTGCTTGTTCCTAATTTATATTCTTTTTCTGACTGGAGTCGTTATTGCACACTTCTGAAAAAGGTGTAACATATTAATTAATTGCTCACAGTGCTGTTTTCCTTTGTACTATCTGCATAATCTGATTTAGGAAAACACACCCTGTCTTTAAGCTACATGGAATACTGAAGCTGCACATTGTGACAGTTCCACTAGCCCAGCACATTGTCTCAGTCAGTGTCCAGTGCCAGACATTCCAGAAAAAGATGTAAGAAAAGCAGAAGTGGAATATTCAAAATATTTAATATCATGACCTGAGAGAAGTTTCTTATCTCACAGGAACCTAGGTAGTAGCTGCTTTACTGTGGAAGCATGAAGATTTAGGCCCTCTATAAATTTTAAATCTTTAATGTACAGAAACATTTTGACAGACTGGGAATTGAAACACTGAATTCCAGTTTTATTCTGGGAGATAAATTTATGTTGCCATTTAACATGCATTCATGAAAAATTACAGCAAACAGGTAGTTACACTACGTGGATTTGCTCTCATTAGCTGGGGAGAGTAGCTGAGCTTTTAAAAAATTACGTTGGCTACTGTATGAGCCACCACCAGCAGATAGGTGATTACAGGTAGTATGTATGTGGTAGTCCACAGACAGGAAGAGAATTCAAAAAGATTCTACTGGTTTACAGGCAAAACCTGGAGAGGGTAATAAACCTTGCATTGGTGTTACAACTTTCTTTGTTGTTGGTTTATTATTTTTCAGTCAGAGCTATTTCAGGGAACTGTAATGCAACATTGTTTTACACAGCAAAGTGTTTACAAACTGTTTGCAGAATCACATTTCTTGCTGGAGTTCACATTTGCTATCTGTCTCAGGTCCATGAATCATCAGCTTAGGGTTACCTACTTTCCTGGGGTCTCGCCTTCATTACATCTTTTCTTTCTATTTCTCCGAATCTCTTTCTATGCACCAATTAACACTATTTTCAAAAGCAGACCCCAACCAGTAAGCAGATAAAACAGAGAACATGGTATAGAACTGCTCTGGGATAAAGTCAAAGCCTACAAATTCAGTACACAAGCTTAGCTTTTTTCTTTTTTTAAATCCTATGATAAGATGCTGATGATCATCTCTACCCAGATACTGAAATTTTCATTCCATGTAAACTTTCTAGGTTCAGAACTTATTCTCCAACTAAGAAAGTAGCCAATAAATAATGTATGTAATATATTGCTTGTAACAGCTACCAACCTTTCCATCCTCTGTTGCACAATTGTCCTGTTGAACATGGGGTTTTTACCTTGCAAACACTGAAAAACTGATTGGTTTCAAAGACAAGATTAATGCCATCGAAAGATAATTTTGTATATTCCTTATGAATTGGAGTATCAAAGGCCTACGCCCCTTACTGGCTAATCTTGTGATTTAGTTCAGAAGATGTTACAATCTCACATGAAGGTCTGTGTGAGTGGCTTGAGAGTGATGTGGTGGAAACTGATGATCTGTTGGTGCTGGTGAATGTGATGAGGGAAGAACTACCCAGCCATTTTCATGCAGAAAATCTGGATGTTTTAACTGATTAAAGTTTATCTCTGTGTCTAACTTTTCATCAGTAAATAAGGGTCAGCCATCTGGCAGTGATAAATTTGGCTGGGATGGATTCCATCTGCTAAAACATGATGTAAAAATATTCTGTTCTTCCATGGCACTGGAAAGATACGACATCTGGGATTAGACAAAATAAAGAAGCTTGAAACTGGAAGGAATTGACAAAATTATTTCCTTTCTGAGGAACTGGAGAGGTGCCATTGAAGGCTGGGACTGATGACAGGCCTGTAGCTGGGGTTTATCTGTTTGCAGGTAAGTTTTTTCTAGAAGTTAATGTTAACTCAGAAGTTAAAATGCTGAGCTCACTCTTCCTCTCCATCCTCACTCTACCATCAGCTGAAGTTATTAAGTAGATTTATGGCCAAGGGAATTACCTATCTGAGTACATAAAGATGTATGTTTCCCATGTGGACATGGAATTTTGTGTTACCTGGCATCCAGCTGTTGACAGCTGTGCACCTTGTGATTTACCAGAAGAGCTGGAAAAATAGGAAAGGCTTTGCAGTGCTTTATCTACGAGCTGAAGCAGGTAGCTTCCATTTTGATGGATCACTGTAAATATATCACAAGAGAGCCTCCAGGGATCGTATTATTCAAGGCACTGAATTTGCCTGAAGAATGAAGAGGTATACTGTAGAGCTGATGATAAAACTTTTTTCTTTGCCTTTTCAGTGTACTGTGACATGACACTTTATCAACAAAGTTTAGGATGTTCTGCATAGACAAGGTCTGTTCATATTGGCTAATTTGTGTTTTCTAGTCCGTGATTGGCTGATGCTTCAAAAAAAAGATAGCAAAGATGTAACTCGTCTATGACTACCAATTTCCAAATAGCAAGATAAACCATTACTCTCTTAAGTGTTTTAGCATATTTTTCCTCTGAATTGTGCCAGTTTTGAAAGCTCGAAGTGTTACATGGATTCAGGTGATAGCAATTCTCAGCGATTTGGAGGAAACTGTAGGTCTTTCACGTGGGAGCAGTTTCTCCAGGGAGCCCACATCCTTGTAGACATTGTTTCCAAAATACACCTTTCAGTTTAATTTGAGGACTTCATTTTAAATTAAGAAAACATTGTAAGGAGTGACATATGGAAAACTCTGATCATGATTTTCTTTTTTTTTCCTGGGGCAAAGCAAGCTGCTTTCTAAATTATCATGTCCCAGAGAGGAAAGACGTGAAAATAAGGTTCTGCATCTGACCCTGTCCTGAAGATTGGAATTGTAAAGCTTCCTATAGAATAACTCAACAGACATATGTTAATGTGAAGTTCTTTTATAAACCTAGGCAGCAGTATGCCGACATATATTCCGCAGTGGCTGCTGTAATGTGAACCAGTAGCCATTTAGTTTTAGAGTACTATGTACAAGTTAATTTTCAAATATGACTCCTCAGTAATTGGTTTAATAGTTAATAATAACTGACTACTATGGTAGGCAGTAGAAAACCTATTATGTCCATTAGAATGTCTGTAAGTGTGAAAATTGTTCATTTGTGACCACGGCCAGGAGAAAGGTTTTAACAACTTTTTTTTGCTTTTCTTTAGCAGACGGCAATTAAGCAAGAAGTTTGTGCAGGTTGAAATTTTTTGTTAGATACACCTTCCCCACTCATTTTTTTTGTTGTTGTAGGCAGTGATATAGTCACTTTTTGTGTAGCCAAATATCACATAAATGTATTAATTGCAGCTCAACAAGAAATGCTGATCTTAAGAAACACTGGGAAATAATGTAGGATTAGAGTAAATACAAAGAGACTTTGTCAGGACATCCACTTATGTGTGTATAATGACATTTAAAAAAATCTAAGTCATTTTAAAATGATCAAAAGCAAACAGAATGAGTAGAATTTTAAGGCTGAGTGTTCCTGAGAGAAGGATTTAGGTATAATTTTCTTACATTTAAATAAGGAGTACATGGACTTAAATTAGGCAATTGGTTACTTATTTTGCTGACTCAGGGCCTCAGTAAAAATACTACTGTGCTAAATTTTCAAAAACATTTTTTAAAGGGACATAGCTATTTGGTTTCACGGATTTTTGTCCTTTTGTGTTTAAATGCCATATAGTTTCACCAATGCCGAAGAGAATCCTACTTCCCTTGCCCCCTTCCCCCCCCCCCTTTTTAAAACATTTGATATTAATACGTCTAAATATTGTGCTTGGTTTCTTCTTCTAATTTATACGTGACTTCTCTTACTATTTCCCAGGCTTCCTTTCAATTTGTAATTTCTTACTGTTGAAGTTGTGACATGCAAAAAATCAACGTCAACTTATATTTAATCACTTGTAAAATACTGATTCCTTGGCTAACTCCCCACACTACTTGTACCCCCACAAAGAATAATTATTTTAATCAAATAGACTCACAAAAAAAAGAATAGAGAGAAACATATTTAAAAGTTTGCTTAGTGTTAAAACAAACACATCTTGTAATTCTCTTTTCTCTTACTTTGTTTTAAAGAAAGTTCTAAACATGTGCTTCAATTACTGAATTGGACAGAATGTACATAGTTGTGTAGAACCTTTTCCTAATTTGTGATCTGAAAAACCAAATATGTTTAACACTGAGGACATCAATGCTAGTGCAAGATGCTGATGCTCAGAAAGTAATGTGCATTTCAGAATTCATCAACACATTGTGTTATAACTCATTTCCTTCACTTATTTTTGATCTGCTTAGATGTCAACTTTCCAGTCTGTGGGGTTCAATCTGATATAAATATCTAACTAATATAATGGCATTATTAGATCTAGACCTTTGTATACCAGCAAGTAAATTGGAAACAAACCTAGTACCTCCATCCTCTTCACAAATAGTTGCAATATTAGAATAAAACCACATCAAATATTACTTCATGTTTGCCTGCCAGCAGCCTAAATTCCATTTAACTTCTTCGGTGTGTGTGTTAGCAGATTGCCTTTACAGAGAACTTTCGGGTTTGTTATTTGTCTCAATTTGCTGAAGTAGCTGAGTATGGTCCAAAAGGAAAAATAAATCACAGAGAAAGCTTATTGGGAAGTGTTTATATTGTTGAATTAGAAAGCAGTAGACAGTATTTTTTAGGCCAGATAAACTACATATTGCTGTCTTTGAGGGAAAAAAACCAAATAAAAACTTTACCTTGGACACTCAAATTTTAATCCAAAGGTTAAGCTAATACAGCAGTTACTTCTTTAATTATTTATGGATGAGACATGTGAAATGCCTGCCAAAGTTAGCAGAGAGAAAATAATGGCTAGTATTAAACATTTGACCTTGAAAGCAGCTCTGATTGAAAATAATTACCCAAGTTTTAAAACCTTTATTTCCTGTTCTGGTGGCAATGTCCTTCTTAAGCTGTAATAAATTGCCCAATCATTTTAGCATCAGATTAACTTGACTCAAGTGTTTATTTCACATTAAGCTTCAACATTACTGATGCACTATGTAAAAGTGATATTAATTATCTTTAGGGTTTTTTTTTTATTTTTTTTTAAATCCAGGCTTCTTTGGTGGTATAAATTTTCATTGCATTTGCTCTCAATATTCCTCTGAGGCCAGATGTCATTTCAACTTATCAAAATCTTAAAATTAACTCTGAATTTTCTGCTGACCTCTGTGATGTTTTGGTATTGAGCAGGTGCAAATGAATTCTCTTAGACTCCTTTGTTATGTCTATCTATGTTGTCAATCTAGTTTACATTAACATCTGGAAAATGGATATGGGAAAATTATTGGTCTTTTTGATTATAATTAGCTGCCACTCTTCACAATGAGAGGTATTTTGGTCATTAAGTGAATAATATTGGCTCATGAATATTACTTCATATAATAAATACTTAAAAATGAATTATAAAATTTTTGCCTTCAAGCATAACAATGCCACCATAACCACCATGCATCAATTTATGTGGGTTTTGTGTTTTGGCAAACATTTTGCCTCAAGGATACCAGGTGTAGCTTTGTAGGGTCCTTTGATTAATGTCTGTCTAGTAACGTCACTGGTTGCTTTGGGCAAACTGTTCTATAAAAGGAAACCTTGCTGACATGGAAAAGAAAATTGCAAGTCTGGTGTGCATGAGAATTTAATTACAATAAACAACAATTAAACAGGTTATTATAGAAGTGCAATTATTACTCTAAAGTTGACATTGTGTCAGCACCTTATTTTCATTGCCTTTGTAATCAGTCTGTAGAATTTGCCTTGAGCTAAAATAGAAACTATTTTTAAAGTCAACAACATCAAGATTTAAGACAATTTATTTTTGTAATTTATTTTAATCACTGCAAAGACTTTCAGATTTTTCTTTCTTCTTACTTTTTCGGTCACAAAGCCATGAAAAAATGTTTTGCATCTATCTACTTCATACAAGCCAAATTCTGTTGTCCTTATGCAGTAAGCTTCCCTCTGACTGTGAATTAATTGTTCACTACTGGTCTGCTGTAATGTCTGTTCAAATGCATCAATGCCTGGTAAGAAAACTATGGGAAAATATTTTTTAAAGCTTTTTAAGTGGTCTAAGTGTTTCATTATATATCTCCCTCCTGTCTTTGGAGGTTAGAGAAAACTAATAGAGACCGAATCTCTCATTTTGAACAAAATGCATCTCTTCCACAACCTATATTTATTTTTGAATAGCAGTGACAATAGCAAGAGGATTTTCTGGGCCTCGCAGCTGAAGTTATTGTTCCTAAATGTGACCAACAAGTCAGAGGTTTTTTGTAGTTTCTTTCTTCTGCCTATCCACTTCTTGCTTTGAAAAGGTAGAACTAGCAATATAATTGATGGAGAGGTGACAGCATTTCTAAATGAAAAATAGAACTTTGGTAGGATTCAAACTAAATGCCTTTGAATACAGAGACATTTTCCTCTCGCCTACATGGCACTTCATGGTAATTGAGCAAATTTTATAGGGCTGAAATAAGTCACAAGAGAACTCTCTATATTACTATTTGAAAGCAATGGAAGTACAATGAGAGTTTTGAGAAAAAAGAAAAAAGTTAATTAAGGAAAGAAAATATCTGGGGAGTAGTTTAGCTTTGATATGCTTCAGCTTTTGGGCTTACCTGCATGATGACTGCAGTGAGACTAAATCTGCAGACTGGCTCCAAATGCCAGCAGCCCAGCTGGGAGCAGCCCTTGGCAAAAAGGTAAGGAAAAATAAGGGGTCTGCAGAGCTCCAACTGCAAACTGTGTCAGCTGTTGTCAGAGAAAGTACCCAAGAGAGGGGGAGAACCTGTGGATTTCCACAGCTTTTGTAGAAAATTGCTGTTTGAAGAACTCAGGAGGTACTCATCTGAAGACATTCCTTCTCACCACCAGTGGAGGTAAACCAAGCTGAAGGCTGCTCCTCTGTCATGCTTAGAAAAAGGTCCACAGAGCTTGCCAAAATTGAGTTTCTTTCATTTTGTCATCTTCAACGAATGGACCCAGAAGAATTCAAAATAACAATGAGGAAAGTTGCCTAAGTCTGGCCCTCAGTACACTTAGAGTGCCAGCTGCTTAACAACCGAGAAAAAGAAGAGAAAAAGGATTTTCTGTGCTTTGACTATGTTTTTAATCTGAAGGAAGACTATTTAAACTGGTGGAACAGCATGATGGAACAGCAGCTGCTGTAATTGCAGACAAAAAAACAAATGTGCAAACATATATTCAATGGTGACCTAATTCTCTGTGAAAAGTCCAACTCCAGGGCATCATTCACCATGGTGCTTTGCTTTCTTTTCTGGTATTCTGACATTACACCACTGGATCAAAATGCTCTGTTAATTGGAATATGCACAAATGTGTAGTTGTCAAAAGAGAAAAAGCTACTTAGAGTAACAGGAGATCTCTCAGGTACGCTGGTTTTATTTGCATTGCATCCATGCCTGTCTTCTAGCCTTACACAGCAATTTGTCTGGGGTCAGTGGGCAACTGGGGTGTGGCTACTGGGAACACCTGTAAACCTTTCCCTTCAAATATGAAGATTTGGCACATGTGTGCACAGAAGGGCTGCTGCTAACCTCAAACCTTTAAGCTGTCTTCCAGGAGGTATACCTGCATTAGCAGTAGAATGTGTGCATGAACAATAAATACTAAAAAGCTCTGATTAGTGCAAGGTAAGTGACTTTTTAATAGATGGTTATGTAGTTAGGTTGGGTATTACACAGGTATAAACATATAGGCTTTGTCATTTTTCCTTCTGTAGACATAGCTACAGATACATAAGCATCTGGAACTCTATGTGTATTATGAATTTACTTGAGATGTAATAGATACTTGAAAAACTTAATATTTTTTCTTTTTGTCAACTTCATGGAACCTAGTTAAAACCATGGTCAACAATCTATCTCTGAATTCCCTGGGTTTTGAGTATTCTAATATAAGTAAAGGGTCATTGTAATGAAGTTTGGTGTGAAAAAATTGTTCTTCTCCAAAAGTTACGTTTACTATGCTAGGAATGGTGTCCAAAATTAGAATAATTAAAACCAGAAATGTTAAACCAAATGTAAGTTTTGTTAGATTACTGGATAACTAAAGGATCATTATTATTCTGGTTTTCACTGTAGAAACATAGCTGGTTAAAATTTTTGCTTGGAAGTTGTTAATTTATTGTTTCCTGCCTACATTTTGGATTTTTAAAAAAAATATAGTTGAACACCACTCTACAGTTCACTTCTGTACACATGGTTTGTCTGCATGTACTATCATTCTTTCATATCTTTTATTTTTTGCTTATGATGGAGAAAGTGATGCTTTAATTTCCACATAATTTCATTGTAGAACTATTAAAATCACTGAAGGAATCTCAAAAACCCATGTAATTTAATCAAAAATGAGAAAAACTCAATTAAAGTTGTGTAGTAAGTCATCATTTTCTCTTCTGAGATATTATTTAATGTGCAGAGGTCAGTTTTCTATTTTTCTACATATTAACCAGCACTACCATGTTGACCTTTGGTACCCAATTTCAGAATTTTTATACCAATGCTGGAAGGAGAAGTTGCAATTACAAATCCTTCCAAACAGTGGATGCCTTTTTGTTTCTTTCTTAACCAGTGCACCACACTTTTTCTGCTCATGAAATACTTCTGAATTATTTAATCTATTCTGTTTTTCTTATGGCAGGAATAGGTATTCTTGCAGTGATTTGAGTCTCCATTGTCCCTGTCCATTTTCTGAGATACTTTAATCTGAATGCCCTTATTGTTTGAGCTTGTCTGTAATTTTCTAGACTTCATTCCTGACGCTTAAGGACATACATAATGACAATGTTGCTTCTCTTCAGCATCACTGTTGTGGGTGGAAGTTTTATGCCTGTGGGATGGGTGCATAATGATTGATTTTTCATTGTTAATTTTTAGTTCAAAGCATTTTAACCTCAGGGAGCAAGAAGAAATGGTTTTACCCATGTTAAAAAAGTTTAAAAAAAGAGTTTTGTTTTCTAATCTCTGGTATACTCAGTGTTTCAGATATGATTTGATGAATGCAGTCTGCATTCTAGGGTCCTTGTGTTTTTTAATAAGTTCTGAAAATATGACAGTGAATAGTGTTATTTCTAGAAAACATGATAGCAGTCTTTTCCAAATATTAGTGCCTAATTACAGTGGGGAACAATAGGATTGATTTGTTATTGTTTGGTTGCCAATTGCCAGTGCTGATGTGTCTGAAAGAAAAAAATGAGCAAACAGCCCAACATCAATCATGTAATGATGTTCTCAGATTTACTTGTGAGGGATATTCTCTCTTTTCCCCATTCATTTTCTGTAATGATCATTACTTCATGTTTCACTGTGTCTTGATTGCTTGCTACCTGCCCAAGAGCTGATCCAAGCAGCTGGGCTGGGCTGGCTAATGAGCCAGCAGTGATTAACTGCAAAGGCCATTCAAGTCAGTGGCCAAAACCATCTACAGTGCCTCTAATCCAGCTTCTATTGAAAGTCAGGCAGCAATAATCAGCCTCTCAGCTTGTGACCCTTCTGTGAGTTCACCCATGTTTTGTCCCAGAGGAACAAAGTATTTTGCTTCTAGAATATCTCCTGAAGGGTTTCCATCTCTTGAAATGTGCATAATAAGCTCATTTGTTCAGGGCAGGGTCATAGGTGGAGGCAGGACATGGATATTGCATTGCTTCGTGTAGGAAAGCAGTAGTTGTTTTGCTAGTAATACATTATATTAAAAGAAAAAAAACCATTTCAAGTAGCCTTTTTCTTTGGTGCTGATTGAGCCCCATATCTATGTACATCATGTGTTTGAGGTTATTTTCTGAGGAAGCTTTTAAACATAACATTGTCTGTTTAAAAAATAAGCTTGAAATGGCAAGGAAATGTACCAGCATGGTGTTTGTGGATCTATATGCATTTGAACTTTAAAACTTTGTTAACACAGGAGATGATGACAGAAAACACTGACACAGCATCTACAATTAGTTTTATAAATTGACCTGTATGTATGTTAAGATGTAAACATATTGGATGAGGAAAAGCAAGACTAATTAATGAAAGATTCTTCCAGTACTCCCAAGAACAATAGTCTTCATAAATAAATAAATGACTACATAAATGATGACAGATTTCAACTGTATTTCATCTTCAATCATTCAAGCTAATCAAGCTTGTGAACTCTAATGGTGTTATGATGTTAATGGTGGTGTAAGAAAAGTTAACTTCGGTTAGTCGAGGCTTCTAGACAAAGCACAGACATAGAAAATAAGAAAACGTATATTAATGTATGGGTAAGTGTGGTGTTTAATGTCCAATAGTTCTTCAATGTTTATATTTTCAGTGTTTATCTTTATTCAAACAGTATAATGTTGTATTCGTCTGTCTCTTCATTCATTACCACCCTGTGGGAGAAGAAAAGGAAGAGGACCTATTGTCACGTAAACATTGCTTAAGATACACAGCAAAGTAAACATTAATTGATGTTCAGATTATATGAGTTGTCTCACAGCTTAAATGCACCAGTTTTGAGACAACCTAGATTTCTGAAGCAAGATGGGAACTGTGAGTTTAAGCTCAGAGTTAAAAAAAAGTCTTTGCATATTGTCACTACAATCTAAAGTCAGGATATTGAAACACAACTTATTTTATAAGTAATAGAAAGCTTCAGTATATATGGTACACTCATGCAAACTTTCTAAATGCAGTAACAGCAACAAATGCACAGCTAAATACGTTAATCAGGTGTTAATTTTATGAATTTTCCTCTGGGTTTTTTTATCACCATTATGTTAAAAATAAAAGTTATAAAAAGTTAATCTAAATGGATATTAACATTTTCAATTTGTTGCTTCAGGGTCACTGTATAAACACGGAAGCTTTTTGCTGCCATCCCCTCATGACATTGCATCTCGCTAAAATCAACATTTATGAAGCAGATTGATATGACTTCTGACCTTTAGACTTGGAGCTGTATCTGACTTCTGGCTGCATCAGGCAAGGGAATTAATGAGTGTACCACTCTGCCTTGCTGTAAGACCTGTTCCTATAATGATAATTATAATGGCACTGTTTTGCTATAATGGTTGAGGTGCTGTCACCAATCCCGTTATTGAAAGAGGGATTTTAAGAAGTTGATAATTCAGCTATAAAAACAATATTTATGTTGCAGTAGTGTAATCAAGGGTGAATACAAGAAAGTGAAGACTGTTTCTACTGAACACTGTTGTGGTAAGATCCAGTCTGCCTAAAGGAGCAATGCCTTTCTTTAGCCTCAATATGAAACCCTCCATGAGGAGAAATATATTTCCATAAACAGTGCTGAGATGGGTGCCTGCAGGCCTTTGAAGGATCATCACACCTCCATATATTTTCCTTTCTAGAATGCACCTCTTGAGACCTTCCATGGCACCTATGCTTACCTTCTGACTACAGGGGTTGATGTCCAAAGCATGCTCAGGGACACAGCTACCTGTGGTACCTCAGAATATTTTTGCTAATTAGATATGATGTATTTCCAACTTAGAGCATTTGATCTGGAAAAATGCAAATTGTTTATTTAGGCTTCTGTCCGTGGGCATTCTCTTGTTTTTGGGAGATGGTGCTTACCTTCTCCAATTTCAGCTGTCTGAAATTTAGTCATTAAGTCTAAGCCAGTCACTTCAACTCCTTCTATAGCCAATGGAAGTCCACTGGTTTTGCTCATATTAGATACCTGTTTTCAGATAGGAATAAATGTTCTCCAGAGGTGTCTTTTTCCCTCCAGTAATGATAACTAAAAAGAAGTATATGCGATTGTCCTGAATTTATGCCATAGACCCATTCATTAAGGCAAATGATTCATCTCTTGTGCTATGGAGACAGAGTCATAAGTTTGGAAGCTTTAGTTTGCACTGCTAAAGAACATTAAAATACTTCCACACATATGTGAAGAAGTTAAAAAATTCTTATGCCAGGCAAGAACCAAGATGGTGCCAGCCCAGGTGTAATAACTTCTCTACACAAAGGGACAGAGATTTCTCTTAAATGAGTGAGGTATTCCTGTATACCTGTATTCATGCACCAGCACAGGCATTTGACTACCTGAATATATACGGAAAAGCTTGGATAAAAATTTTGGTGCTTTGGACTGCATTTTCTCCCTCAAGATGATAAAGCTATAAGCCCACTTTCATATGAATCAACACTCTAATGTTCCATAACATCTGAAGATTATTATAAAATTATTCTGGTCACATCTGAATTACTGATTGTCCACGATGTACTGTTATTCCTCTTAATTTATGTTTATTTTTTATATTATTAATTTATTATTTAGTTTGTTCCTTATTTACTGTTGTGGGTTGTAGTTGTTTGTTATTTTTTGATTATTTGATTACAATCATTAAAGGAGCTCTATTAAATGTAAGGGCTGTGTGATGCTAAGCATATTGTGCAAATGGTGAACAGAACATGAAAAGGCACTAGCCAGGGGCTTTTCATTCTTTCTTTTATTTCAGTCTCGGAGACTGGTTTAATGGTGGAGGTGATATTTTAACTTATTTTCCTTGATAAATGAAGTGCCACTGCCTAGTAGTTTTGGAATAGTTGACATAAAATAGTTTTATTTCTTGTGATCTCTCTTTCCCCATGCCAAACTTATGTTTGAAAATTTATTGAACACCAGAGATGAAAAAGGCATTCTCTTTTGTGATTACTAACCCAATGGAAATTCACTTCTAGCTAAAATTCTTTACCCCAACCTCCTCCTTGAGTGTCTGCATTCTGCCTAAATATGATAAAGCGTATGTAAAGAAAGAGGCATCATATTTCCCCCATCTTTGCCCAATCTAATCAGTACTTTATTTTTGGTCTAGTATTCTGTAGAGTGGACTAAGTAATATATTCATGGTCAGCTGTGTTGGAATTTGTCATAAAATCGGTTTCTATTAGTGACATACATCTTGAATCACTGTTGTCTCACGTATCCAAGAAACACTGTAAAGTATTTCTTACCAAATGTAAGTAGTATTTTACTTGAATAAAAGTCTAAAATTTAGCAAATCAACTCAAGAAAAGTGCTGTAAATACACAGTTATAATCCTATGCTTTTAACCAAATTGCTAAGATGAAGGTGGGCATAAACTGCCTTGTTTTTCCATTTGTTCTGATTATCTGATAATATAGCAAAGTGCAAATCAATTTGCAAGAGTACATTTAAACTCAGTGGGTTTTTTGTTGTTGTAGGAAGACTTCTAAAGACATATTAAATTTTTCAATAATTTTAATGTAACGAAGAGAATCAGTGTTTTACAGCTGATGCAAAATTAATGTATTTTTCAGAATGAAAAATAACATTCTGGACACACTATTTGGAGATTTAAATGCAATTCTGAGGTATTTTAGTGAGGATAGTGAATATATGCTTTCATTTGCTCTTGATTGCTAGCTCTTGGTGGCAATTCTTTATCAAAGCACTTCTTGTAGAGTAAGTTATTATTTTGTACAAACTAATGGTGCAATAAATTTTTTCAGTACTATACAAACTCGTTTTAGCTATTAAAAAATCCAACCAGCACACAGAATTATTCTTCACTCACATCTGATATCTCTTGTTTAACATATATAGAGCGTATTTTGATCTTGCTAATATTTCCCTTATTTCTCAGGAGAAAACACTATAACAGTATAACTCTACAGATAATAGCTATTCTTAATTTATTAAGGAATAATTTCATAATCAAAATATTTACTTCAAAAATGATCTTACATGACTATCTTCAGACACTTAAACTTGGTCTGTCTTTAAGAAGCTGGTTGCCCTACTTTCCTACTACAGTAAAGAGAGAGAAAGAGGAAGTTTCAAAGGGTGATTTAGACTTTAAGTGGGCCAAATCACCCCTTGAGATAAGTGTATTTGTATGAACCACACAACTCTTAGACTTGTAATATGTTTACCACTGACAATTTTGTGAAACTTTTGCTGCTGGACCACAGAAATTTTGATGGTGTCTGGGAAGTAAATTATCTTCCTGTTTCCAGATGGAAAATTGCATTTAAAGACAATTACATATGTTATATAGGTAGTCTTCTACCTAATCTAATCTTAGAAAGTCTCTTGAGCTAATGAAGCAAATGAACAGGTTTAAAGACCCAACTTTTCAGGTGATGCAGAATTCATACTTAGGAATGTTTGGAAACCACTGCTCTTAAAATCCTCTATAGACAAAGATTCAAAGTTGGCTGCTTTGGCAACGTTCCTGATGAAATTGTAAACAAGTGAAAAGTTAAGTGAAAGTGAAATTGTTAACTATCAAATTGGAATAAAAATCTTCAGCCCATGGATTACATCTGGGAACTTCAGGCACTTTGAAATATCCTTCAGAATAAAGTTTTTAAAAATTAGGCCTGTATGGAGGGAGTCAGTTTTTTACAGTCAGTTTTTTTGTATACGTGATTCCCAAAATTTGATTATTCCTAAATGCAACCTATTTTACCCTCTAATCAGGCGTATAATTTCACCTTGTCTTGAATGTATTTTGATCAATTTTAGTCGTGTAATGCCGCGGCGCTCTCTGCCCAGCCGGCGAGGTGAGCACAAGCACCGGGCACCCGCCCGCACGGGAGGGGATGAAGGAGGCTGCTCACAAGGTGCAGGAGGGTCGGCACAGCTCCAGCACAGGTTCACCCGACCCACCGGTGGTAAGGGCGCGCGGAGGAGGCAGAAAGGAAGCAGAGGGACTTCTTCGTGGGAGAAAGGAGCCAGTTTATTGGGCACAAAGAAGCGAGACAAAGACTGTGGCGTGGAATTTTATATCCCTACAGAACGGGAGGGGAAAATATGAAACAGCCAATAATGCAGGGACGTGGGGTTTGCATTAAGGCGGGAAAAGGGGTACAAAACCAATAGGGAATAACGTGGGAGGGGAGAAATAACGCGGGCCAACGAGGGATCGAGGAACATAGAACTTTCTAGGGGGAGAACTAAAGATAGGGGGGAAGGGGAGGAGATGGCAGTGGCCAATTATGGGGATCCACTTGGTGCTGGCCGTGGCAGCAGCCATGGCACACTGCAACAATGTAAGACTCAGATGTCTAAGTCTAAGCTTGACATTTGAATTGTTTCTTACTGTCTATTTTTGGATGAATTACTCTTTTCCCTTATCTCCTGCTTCCATTATAGAAATGTCCAGATTAGATATGAATATCTAATTTTTTAGAGATTGAATTAGGACAAATGAACTCCTTATATACTGTATTTATAACAATGAAATTTAAAAAGAGGAAGTTAAACTTCAGAACTGCAATTTCTGGGACATGCTGAGTTTAATTTTGAAACTTAAAGTTCAGTTATACATGAACATGTATGAAATAAAAAGACTGAGGTATCTACACCTTAATCACATCATTTAAACAGTCTTTTATAATAATAAGAAGAAGCTGGGGTGCAATAATAATTGCTGAGAGTAGCTTTATTTCATTTTCTTATTTCAAAAAGTAGCCAGTTGTTCCCTCCCATTTATTTTAGCTTGCCTAAGATCAGGGTAAAAGATTAGCAAAAGAAACTACAGAACTTGTAATTTGTATTGTGCCAAAGCCCTTGCTAATGTTTTCCATGGTATGGCCTTTAATGTGGAAATATTTTCAATGCAGTCAGCATTGTGGAAATAAATTGGAAGGGATTGTGGGATAGCTTATTAAGGATGACAACTCTTTTTATTCTTCAGATAAATGTTGTACACGCTGAAGGGCAGATTATATGTAATTTATTGTCAATAGAAATTTTGTGAAAGTTAAGTCTGGATATTAATTTGAAGTATCTCTTCTTTCCTTTAACCTTGCTCTCTCATTGATCTTGATTGCTGGAGATTATTCAGTACTCTGGACTTAGAGACCTGGGTCTGCTGTGAATCTGTTCGCTCACGACTGGTTTTGAACTTCATGATCAGGGAAAAAGAAACAATGTCTAAATAAAGGATCTGGTACTGGTTTGAATTATGGCAAGTATTAATTTCAGGTTTTCATTTTTTTCCCCCAATAGTTGTTGCTGTTGTTGTTTGGTTATAATTTGTGATAAGCATGTTACAATGTCAGAAAAGACTGTAGAAAAACTTTACTGTAGAAATACTTTTGCAGTAGAGAATAATTTAAGCTATAAAACAAAGTTCCAGCTTTTTTATTTTCAGCTTTTTTCATGATTCTGGTTTTATTTTTTGTGTGACATACTGGACATAAGTATGTAAGTACCGCTCTTATTCTTCAAAGACTGATCAAAATATGGATTGCTTTACATTTTGTGACAAAGTCTTTTGGATGTAACTTTTGGGAACTTATTTCTGATAATCTTAATCAAAGTGATTTTTTTTTCCAAATTGCACTGACTTCTGCAAGGCAGACTGTAGATAGCTGCCAGGAAAGAAGTTATCAGAATACAGCTGTCAGTGCATGTAACATTTGCCTACTCTTTCTACTTTGATTAAACTGAACTTACCAGGTAGGATAAATTGCTGACAGAGCCCTGGACTTCTAAAAACAATCGTTTTCCAAAGTTTATATATGGCTATCCTGGATACATCTAGATGAGGTCATGATCCATCTGACAGTCTGGATAGTTTATACATACTCTGTGTAAAAAAGTAAATAAATTGTAAGAGCCTATACACTTTCACTCTGGTTTATTTTCTTCTTTAAAAAAATTGTAACAAATCTAGAGTTTATTTGTGATAACAAACATGTTTGTTTCTTGACATTTGTTTTTGTAGATTTATTTTAAACATTAGTAACCATTTTTCAGGTGCTTCTAATTTTCTGTTTAATTTTTAAAGATCCCGTGATTTTTTTCTAATTGTGATTTTTAAAGATCATTTGGTTTAGGAGCAAAACAAACACTGGTGACATAGGGACTATTTGTCAGTCTTTTTGCAGTTATTGTTCTGAATGATGATTTATAAAGGACAGTTTACTCTTCTTTACAGGCCTCTATTTTTTCCACCAGGCTTAGTATTTTTAATGTGGAAAAGACTTGTATAACATAGATGGAATAATTGAGAGTTGGACTGCTTTGATCTTTGCACTGCTGCATTATTTGACTCCAACTACTTAAAGCTGTTTACAGACCACAGCCTGTTTGTAGAACAGTAGGCAGAGACAGGGCATTTCAATAAAGAGAGTTGCAAGGTCAAAAAACCCTATTCCGTATTTTTTAAAAAAACCCTATTCCTTATTTTTTAAATTCCTATTTATTTTTAATATTTTAATTGTCAATTATTAAAATTAACATGTTATTGTTAATATTAATTCATTTAATGACTCTACTTAATTGAATTTATTTTAAATATGAAAAGTGGAAAAAATGTAGACATCAAGACTCATAGCAAATATTTTACATATGAATGATATATGTAAAATTATATATGTAAAATATTAATATATTTATGTATATTTGAATTAATAGTTGGCTTATTAATAATCAATGTTTCAGTTATAATAATTTTGTTTTACATGCTTCATGCATAATTATGTTCATAATTATGTGTATAATTATGTTCATAATTATAATCCTATGATGTGCATTCACACCAAAAAGAGCCAGAATATGCAGACCAAACTGGCAGTCAAAGTTGCACATCTGAAAGTTTTTTCCTCCACATATGGCAAAATCAAACAGAAATTTCCACAGCCTGTTTTCTCGTGAAAAATCTGCCTAGCTAACTAGTTGATTACATGTATGTTATGGACAGGGTTTCTGGTGCTGTTTTCCCAAGGTTATCCTATTAGCTCTGAATCTCGGTACCCTGAAATTTCAGTGTTTTACCTGTAAACACCAAAATGAATTTTCTTTAGACAGGTTGTGATGGGTGTTTTGGGGAGGTAAGAGCCTGGTATTTCATGTACAAAGTCAAAGTACTCTTTTGAAGGAGAAATGCACTGTGTCCCTATCAGAATACATCATGATGATTAGCCCTTACTTTGTTCTTGTTTGGTCCTCTCCAATTTTTAAAGAGTTTTCTCGTAGGTAAAACTCAAAGCTAAACTGTAGTTTAAAGTGCATCTTGAGCTGGCATTGCTGCAATGTGAGGCACCTCACCCCTTCTCCAGTGTTCCTGTCTTTGACTGCACTTGCTTGAGAAAAAATAACCTTTAGCTCTTACAGCCTAATATTGGTTGATGTTTCTTCAGGAGATCCCAGATTGCTTATATGAGTGAAACTCCTTCAGAGAACCTGCTTAGGTCAGGGTGCCCTTGGACTAGGCAGGCTGAGCTTATGAAACACAGTTATGCATTTGCAATAAATTCCAAGCGGATAATTTTTCTCATAGAATATTATGGTTTTTTCTTCTCAGCTTGACAGCATTCTACATGTAACAAGAGCAAACTGAGCATACAATACAGACTTAGGTTGGTTACCAGCTCTAGAAGCTTCTTTCATCCACATGGCTAATATTTTGGGCATATATCCATTCAGATCATGGTGTGTGAGAAAGATAAAAAATCTCATTCTTTGTAGTTTTCCCAGATGTTTTTTTTGCCAAAGGGAACAGCTGCCATTGTCACAGTTGTAAGCCCTGTGTTTGACAGCACCTTATGTCAGACCCTGCAATGAAATGTTGTGGGGTTTGTTATTTTTCCTTCATGGCAAAGTGGTGATCTGACTTTAGCATGCAGAGCATTGCACTATCATTTGGCTGACATATGAAATCTCTATGAGAAATTATGGCGATATACCAATGCTTGCATGCATCATTTTAGATTTTTCTTTAGACTTTAATTTCAGACTTACAAGTCTGCTAATGTGAATCATCCCTTTTTTTTGCATTTTAGGGACATAGGCAGGTTATAGGTTTTCCTAGTCCTCCTAAGTAGGCAGATGCAGTGCAATACATTATGAACTACAATATGGATAGCTGGGTTTCAAAACTAACGGAATTTGAGAATTGAATTTAAATTCATATCTGGGACTTGTCTTTTCCAACTTAAATAGTTCACACTGAAAGAACAAAGAAACAAAGCATGCTACTGGTATACCCCTATGCAATTATATCCTGCAATCTCCCTCTAGATATCATTCATTATGAATTATGATGTGAAAACAGTTGTCTGAATTGATGTCACATAAAATATTTCTGATCTACCAGTACCAGCAAGGTTTATTTAAGTTGCAGTTATGAAGTTTGAGATGACAAAGTTATTTTAAATTTTACAACATGCATAAAGGAAATTTAGGGTAAAATGACAGATTTGCAAATCTTCCTGTAACAGCAAAAGAAGTCAATGTATGTGTTATGAGCTTATATTCTTTGTGAATGTTGTAAAATACATAGTTTTTTTTAACGTGATGTACCTGGGAGAACTGGAGATGGGAGACCAAACTATACTACATGTGACAAATGTTAGTCACATTACTTACTCTGTGACTGGAGTGGCAATACATATTACAGTGATGCTCATGGTGGTAGCTACAGGGCTCGCACAGGATAGAAGAGCAACAGAGAAGAATAAACTAAACTGCTGAAAGAAAAAATGTTTTGAGATTCCCCCAAATCAGTAGTGTGTCCACTGCAATTGTGATATATATATATACATATATATATGCACACAATATTCAGTACCTTCTGTGGCATCATAGGATGAAGTAGAGAAAGAGAGGGACAAGGTACAAAGGCCAGAATATACCACTTGTGAAGTCAAAGATGGGAAAACATGACTTGTTCATGTAAGAAGTTATGGCTGCCTCAAGGCTTTTTTTCTGTGAGCTGTGATCCAGAGTGGAGAGAGGGCAAAACCCTCTGTGAGGACAAGAAGACCAGAGTGAATTTAAAGATTTGGTAGTTGGTTTTTTTCCCCCAAAACTATCTTCTCCCTCTTCTTCATCAGTATCTTCTACATGTGGCTTGAATAAAAATCAGATTTTGCTTTGTTTGGCTAACGCAGTTGGTGCCATTTTCAAGTCTGGGAAAAGCTTTTCTTTTTACTTGCAGGCTGAGAGAGCTGGGAGAAGGGGAAGAAAGATACAAGAAGAAAAATGAATCAAGAGCTGAATAGAAAGGCCATGTTTTTGGTTTTGTATGCAAGTATTTTTTTCAACTGCATTCATTGTCTATGATACAGACAGAAAAATTCTTATGAAAAGGTGTCTGTGAAAGTGGTGCAAAACACCTTCTGGTGTTGGGCTCACACCTACACAAAATTACTTTAGCTGAGGCGCTTCTGTTTTTCATCCTGAGTGCCATGGACCGTAGAAAGAAAAAGGCAGTTTCACTTCTACGAGATGGCTTAGCAGAGAGAGTTTCTCTCTGTTGACTGGAGCCTGGGGTCCAGGATGGAGCCCAGACATCTGAATTATGTATTTCTGATAAGATCTTCTGGTCAGTATTGGTCTAGGCCTTGAGGGTTGGCGTGGTAAGGAGGGAAAAAGCAGTTGTGGTAGAGGGCAAGGGACTAGCTGTAAAACAGAGCTGGAGGGAGAGGAATGTGAGGATTAGCAGCAGTCATTCCCAGAGAGGTGGATAAAAAGGAAATTATGGCCTCTGTTATATGAAGAAAGGGCCAATTAATTGCTAGATGAGTTTAAGTCATAGAGCTGTGGCTGTGTTAGGCCATCTCTTCATATCTCATTGCCCCTCATGTCTGTCAGGAACAAAAGGCCAATAATATTTCTCTAGTTTGATCCCTGATGCAATATAGATCAAAGCACCTTACCTTGATTTGTGCATTGTACCTATAATTCTGGTTTGAACTGCAACACATCTTTGTTATAGGTAGAATAGTTGCTTAACGGACCATCAAAAAGTAATGAAAAATCACAGCCTATGGCTTCCACTCATCTAGAGTGGAAAAGGCAAGAAAAACTCTCTGATTTATAGTTCTGGAACTTCTTCACTGTAAATTGAATATATCCTGATGATATAGTGGAAATATTAGCACCACACTCTTAATGAACTCTCTCTTAAAATTGTATTTCAATAACAAAGAAAAGTCTGAAATCAGGCTAAGTAATCTTGTATTGCTACACATTCAGTGTATATATTACTGTATTTTTCACTTGAATGTGGACTAAAATACATTTTTTTATTGAGTCAGCCTAGAGCACAGAGTTAGAAGCAAACCAGAACATTATTTTATTATAACTTTATTGTTACCTGTACGTGATGATTTTACAATAGCTGAACTGTGCCAAACATTCAAAGCAGTGCTCCAGAGGACTTGTACCCTAAAGGCAAAACAGGCTCAATACAGCACCACAAATCAACCACTGACAATAGTACAGTGCAGTGCATAACACACTTTCCAAAGTGCCTTATAAATATAAAAAGTGAAGTGCAAAGTAAGGAAGCATGTTTGCCTTTAAGCTAATTCTCTACAGCTTGTAAATATAATCTCACAGGTTTCTTAATAGAACAGTTTCTGGTATTCTGCTCATTTTCCATTAGTTATGCAAAGGACTTATCTGTCTGCCCCGTACTGAGAGGCCTCTCTTTATCTTCAGAGAAGCAAAATAGTGAGACCACTAATCAGTAATGAAATCTTCAATTCTTTGTTCCTGTTTGAGACTCTCACTTCATTTCACCCTCTCCTGCTAAGCAAAGGAAGGCACCATTGTTATCCTCAAATTACACATACATAAAACAGGTATAGAGGCAAATGCTGCTGATTCACAGTGCAATTGTAAGAATCCATTATCTTCCTTTCCTCTCTACCCATTATCTCCAGGTGTTCAAAGAGTCAGTTCAAATGAAGACCCAGTGAAGCTGTATTGTTTATTTGACTACATACGATCATTAAGTAGAACAATACATGCTATATTCTTGTGAATCCTTATATTTCCTGTGTTTCTTTTACTCAGAACAATATATAAATGCTATAATATATCAAGCAGATCATTGTTTGACATTGTTGAGTGGGTTTAAACACTGAATTTGCATGTAAACTCTGGAATCTGAGATGTGGGAGGACGGATCTCATAGTCAAACAAGAAAAAAAAAACCCAGATTTTCCCCATTTATTCACTTTGGAAGCAATCTAGGGCTCAAATGTAATCTCTAAACCATAAAATTATTAGCTAAGTAGAAGGTCTTTCCAGTCTTTAAAATACTGAGGCCAATACGATGGTTATTATCCACCACCACTACACATTTAGAAAACTGAAAAATAACTCGTGGTAGATTTAGAAGAAAAAGTTGTCTTTCATTTCATAAAACATGCATCTCAATAAATGTCATCAATAACTTCTGGAGCACCTTTCCAGAATCATGTCTATCATGTGCTGGATAAGGAATTAGCTATTGTCTGCAGTCTGTCAAGGATTGTTTATTTTATGGAGGTATTGTACTCTGGAGAAAGCGAAAGTAGAAGCAAAAATGGAATGAGAACAGAAAAATGAAAATAATTTGTGTGTCTGTCAATTTAAAGGTAAAGGAAAAAAAACCTAGCAGCTTTATAACTTCTAGAACAGCTTCTTTTGGTTTTTTTCACTGAAGTTATACCCTCCAGTTCTGTTCTGCAATGAAGAAAATAAAGTTCAGAGTGGGAAAGAAATGTTAAAATCTACAGAATTAAAGAAAAAAGGATTTAAAACCTGCTACAAGAATCCTGTTCATTAGGCTTCCAATAGGAAATGCTAATCAGTAGCTATCATGCTGGAAACAGCATTTATACTAATGGAAGGAACCATGAAAAGCAGTTGTGTATTATGAGCTATGACTTTCTCCTCACAGACATTCCTGTGCCTGTGGCCAATATGCCTATTCAAATTGCTGCTTAAGAACTTAACACCATCTAAATCCATCCAGTTCCCATCACAGCAGCATCTAAGAAGCCAGTTTGCTCCATGGCAACTACTCTGTCTGAAGTGTCACAGTAGCTTTCACCAGGACCAATCCTTACTAAACATAATGTCCTGATATTTATTATATTTTCACAGTTAAGACTCCAGTTAAGTGAGATGGAGAGACTGGGTATATATCACTTTCACTCACCCCCTCTTCCCTTGATTCACACACTGCTGCGTGTGATTGTGCACAAATCCCTGAACCAGAAGGAAATATTTATGTGGCTTGGAAGAAGGGGCTGCTGGTGCTGTTTCAGCTGCTTTTCTAAATTAGAATAATGAGCAAGAATGATTAATATTGTTAAAAATTTAGTAGCTTGTTTTCCATATTTAACTCTCTAAATATGCATTTGGTTTACTGTAAAGAGACAGCCTAGTTAGAATAAACGCTTTACTAAAATTAAGTAACACGTCTGATTTATATGAATCTATATCATCAACATTCATAAGTAATTATGTTACTCCATGCAGTTTCAACACATTTTCCTAGACCAACAGATCAGCACAATGCAAATAAAGAAAAATATGTAGCAAATAAATCCTCCCCTAGCTTCCCTTTATTTTTGAACTTAAATACTTCAATAAATATACCAAGGAATATATGCAGGAAAAGTAGTCCTTCTTGTCATATAATTACACTGCGTATCCAGATGGATAGATGGCTTTCCGCTCATCATAAACACATTGTAAAGCATGGTATGCCATAGTAGCAACTGTGGTCAAAACTTGGCAAATTATGACCATACTTTCAAAAAATTTTTCGTATACGGGCACAAAATGTTCCTGTTTTTCAACTCCAGTTCAATACCAGGTTTTAACATTTGTCTAAATATGCTGACTTACAGGTCCTTCAATTGGATTACAACTTTAGAAGGTCTTATGGAGATCATAATTTTAAAATTGCCTACCCCTTGAATACTGGAGTGGAAGAAGACCTGGCTTCACAAAGCAAGAGAACTGACCTGTTACAGTCTGTTCATGCTAATGATCCTGCTGTTACCACTTCTGCTCTTCCAAAAAAAAAGCTGCATCAAGACCTACTTGTGTTGATGCCAGCACAGACTTGGAGGTCAAACACTATCTTCTGAGCATTTGTTTATATTTATTAAGAACATTTTTTCAATTAGATCTCCCAGGCTTTGGAAACTATTGACAGCCATTAAAAAAAAATTAAATACACCATGTAAAATAATAAATATTGCCATCCCTCCTCCACTATGATAACTGCACACAAATCACGTATGGGTGTCCATCAGAGCCATCATCATATATAAAAAGTTATTAAAGATCAGGACCAGGGAAGAGCAAAAGCTGATCATAAAAAAAAGACATTTAATCTAAACCTAGAGTACATAGGTAATGTAAATTATATGGAGAAGCTGTTTTAAATTGTCAAGCAATATTAATTAATTAATGACAAAGTTGCACCTCTATAGAATAGATTTTGGAATCACCAAGGAACAAGTCTGAAATAAAAAATCTTTTTTTTAAGTAGGAATGAATTCCTAGGTCTAATGTTAACTTTTATTTCTACAGTCTGAAATTTTAAAAAAATAGTCTTACAGTCTACAGAGATTTGTGATAATGATAAACGAAATCTTATTTACCATAAGTTACAGGGATACAAAGATATCCTTCTGGTTATGATATGAATCTTTAGAAGTTACATTTTCTGATAAAGACATTCAGTAGTCAGCTGGCTCCCAATTGTTTCAGTCCAGCACTGAATTTACTCAAAGTTTTAAGTTGAGAGCAGTGCTATGCGGTATTTTCCAAAGGAAAACCCCAAGATTTTCAGTGTATTTTTTTCTATTACAGAGTGATCAGTTTCATATGTGCATTTTATAATTAGGGCTATTATCTATTAAAGTTATGTATGTTTCCTTAAAGACAGATCTGTGCTAGGTATTTCCAGATGTTATTAGGTACTTAAATTGCAAGGATCTTTCTATTAACATCTTCCTGCTCTTTCTAACCAGAACTGAAGATGTTGTCCTCTTTGGCTCTTGTTAGTTTTGTAAGCAGAAATTTCTCCCTATTTATCTTTAATTTCAGCAACTTAATGGAATTAAAATGTTGTAGGACTTCCTCAAATAAATATCTGTTTGGAAAACTTGAATGCAAAAGAATTTACATGGATTCTTTTTAGATCATTTCAGCACATAACAATAAATCCATAAAGTGATTTTGTAGATTATTCATCTATTATTCAAAATTTGTGATGTTACTTATATTCTGTCTACTACCACAATAATTTCATAACCATTATTTTCTGACTACCTAAGAGTGAAACTGATTGTGACTAGTTTGAAAAATGAGGGATGGAAAGAGAATCTACCTTGTTGTAATAAATTTATCTGTGTGATGTCTCAATAAGAAAAAAACAATTTTTTTCTTGTTTTGTTTGCTTATTTTTTAAAGCTGATTTTCACTTGAGAGGTCTGAAACAGTGGTCTTAGAAATTGACAGGACTGGATCAGGCATTTTCCCACAAAAAGAGCATTACTGGTGGTTTATTTGCCAATGAATGCATCTGTGGTAACAAATTAATAAATTAATAATATTGTTGAGCTACAAACTCTTTTTTATTTTTTAACTATTTAGAAAAATCTTTGGATCAAGACCTCACATTGTAAAAATGATAACACATTCACTTTATTTATGGGATAATTGTGCTAGATTATCCCCAAGTACAACATCATATTCTCAGTGGGGAAGTATTTCCAATCTGTAATAAATATTGTTTTGAATGGAACCCTACTAAGATAATGTCTGTCAATTACAATATATTTTAGTGATTAATAAAGCATCTAAACACAAAATTAAGCAGTTGTAGTGGTTAATAATAGATTTGCACAAACTTGTTCTCTGCCTTGCTTCTTCAATTAAGCTGAAATATTTAACTGTTGAAAGATTATGGTGGAAGCATGAATCTTCAATGTCAGAAAAATGTTAAACAACTCTCACTATTTACAGAAAGGAACTTCTATCTTTTCTGCAGTTAATCTTGAAGGATCTCAAGGTATTTTTAGTTCTACTGTGTACATGGGTGGATGCTGAACATAAAGAAATGAATTGTTAGTCTATGCGTGGAGGATCTTCTTTGCTCTATGGGAATCTTCACTTTATGTTTGTGGCTATCTATTTTTTATGGCACCAAATCTGGCTATGATATAAATTGACATGATTTAAAGGCCTAAAAGGTAAGCAAGTTTCTTGCCTATCAATCAAAAACATTTGCTGTGAAACCATTTTTTTTCTTTTTATACTATTGCGATGCATCCTTTGGCCATTAACAAAATATTTAGCAGAAAATAAACACAGAAAATGTAGAAATTATTGACTTGTATAATTTCTGCAATATTAGAAACTGATAATGAATAATTGCATAATTGTATAATGTAAGCCAATGCTAATAAGGGTTACATTTACCTTCTAAGAAAATACAGGTCCCATCCATCTTATGTAGGCAAAGTAAATTATATATTCACTCTGCTCAGTCTCCTTATATTTACAAAGTATGCAAGTATTAAAGAGAAATCTGTATAGATTTCCAGAGTATAAATGCCAGTAAATAATCTGTGTAATAGGTAAAATAGCTTTTTAAGTCTCCAGGACAATTGATACTTAATTATATATGCTGTTATTCTGGATTGAGCTAATTAATTGCACTTAAATGTTCCGTAATATACAACATTTTGTCTTACTCTAAAAAAAAGAAAAAAGACTGAATTTCTGGTTCCATAGTTGCTTAAGAGTTTTGCATTTCCTAACTGGGAATTCAAAGTGAAAGGCAGCTGAAAGAGTAACCACATTCTCTTGCCCCCTTTTCATATGTTCAGTATTTGTCTTCAGGGTATTCACTTCGTGTTCTTAAGTTGTGTAGAGAGTACACTACACCTTGGTCACTTATAAAGAAAGAAACATTATTCTTTGAATTCAGAAGTATTCCCCCTTCTTTGAAAGAAGCATTGGTGGCAGCAATAAACACTCATTTTATTATGCCATGAGAATGAAATATCTGCTCCTAGTAAGGTTGTGAAAGAGATATGTACTCCTACTTTCTTATTCGCCACTGTGCAGCTGTTTGTGGGCTGAATCTAAACTCACAAACCTATATTTATGAAGAGAAAATATCAGAAATTAAAAATTCCTTGGTTTGTAAACACAAATTTAGAGGTAAATATATCAACTATTCATCAAAATTTTTGAGACCTGGACATATCTGTTAAAATCTAATCACGTGCAAAGAACAGAGTCAGTAAAGTATATTTAATGCTGTGAATCATTTGTCTAACTTCAGAAGAGAGGAAAAAACAGGTTAAATTGTACCTGGAATCACTTTTTACAGGTATAAGATAAGCGTACACCTAGAAAAGGAAATGCATTCCTTGTTTTGGTCCCAGCATGTTAGCATTCACATGGAATTACTAAACATAGCTTGGTAAGGGCATAATAGGCATGATCATATCTGGCAGTCAGTGTTTTTGCAGTATGTTCATGTATGTTTACTCCACTCTCATGAGACCCTCACCTGAGGTACTGCATCCAGGTCTGGGATCCGCAGTACAGGAAAGACATGGACTTAGAGTGGGTCCAGTGGAGGGCCACAAAAATGATCAGAAGACAGCTGAGATAGTGGGGGTTGTTCAGCCTGGAGAAGAGGAGGCCCCAGGGAGACTATATTGTGGCATTTCAATGTACAAAGACATCTCAAAGAAAGTCGAATAGAGAGTTTTTTACCAAGGCTGGTAGTGACAGGACAAGGGACAGTGGTTTTAAACTGAATTAGGGTATATTTAGATTGGACATAAGGAAGAAATTTTTTATGATAGAGGTGATGGGATAGAGATTGCCCAGGGAAATTTTGGATATCCCATCACCAGAAGTGTTCAAGGCCAGATTGGATACGGCTTTGACCCCTTTGATTTAGCTGATGGTGTCTCTGCCCATGGCAGGGGGGTTGGAGTACATTACCCTTACATGTGATTCCAAATTCCCAAACAATTCCATGATTTTATGATTCTATGCTGAGTAGCTGTAGCTGGTTTTTATGCTACAGCCTCTATTAAAAGGAAGATTATTTATACTGCAAGGATTACTAGTAGCTCTCTTGTGAGAAATGCAGGGAAAAATGCTATTCGGTGTGTTTCATTGAGCAGGGGGCTCTGAAGATAAGCACCTAGGGATATTATTGTAAAAATACTAAGTACCTAAAATGCATCAGCAAAAAAAAAAGAAAGCAAAGACGTTTACAGACTAAAAGAGCTCAGCACTACTGCAAATTTATTTAGAAGTCTAATTTTAGTCTGCCCTTTTTTAACCATCCATTTTTCTTCATAATTTTCAAGAGTGAGAGGAAAAGAGGTGATATAAATGAGGAAGTTGCCCAGACTAAAGAAAAAAATCTGGCTAGAATTTGCTGTAATCAGATAATTGTGTTATACCATGAAGAAATTCTAGTCATGGGCTGGGACTACTTTTGTTAATTTCCATACTAAGAACAACACTAAAATGGACTTTGAGGATGTCATTTCCTTCAACCAGTTGTCAGAGCAAGACAGAGATGGAATAGAAGGGAAGCTTCTTTAGAAGGAATTTTTGTTCCTGGCATCTGTAGGAACAGCTTGTTTTTTTTACAGATAGGTCAAATGTAATTTCTGCTGTTTTCAAAGTGAAACAAGGAATGTCTGAATCAAAATTTTGTGGCTGGTCTGATGCACTCTGGGGGAAGGCACAGCGCCAGAGGTAAGCTGACATCAGTATTTCAGAAAGATGAGGATGGCATTTTCCAGTGTAATTCCTGAGTGCTTGTTGAAGTTGCAGATTCACAGCAGTAAGCACAGATCAGGTCACTGAGTGGAGATGGAGGGCAGAAATCTGCTTGTAATGGGTAGTTGTTCAGAAAGGGACAAGTCATTCTTTTAGAAAAACTACAAAGCATCTTCTGTGAGGCTGGGTGTCCTTTATTTCTTTGTATGTAAACTGTGGGTAAAGGAAGACATAGTTTCTGAAACTAGGAAATGAAGTCAAAGCCTGCATCATATGATACCTTTGACTACTGCAATATCAGGAAATGCATGGATTTGCCAAGTAGGTTCTTCCTGGGGGAAGGAAAGTAACAAGGTGACTCCAGTGGCACAAGGGAGAGTTCTTAGCTTTAGTTAAAGTCATAGAGGCAAAATAACAAACCCCAGGGTTGTCAAATCTAATCAGGAAATCTGGAAATAATACACAGGACTAAGGGAGCTGAAAGGAAAATCCTTTCTCCTCTCCTTTAAGGCAGAGTGCTTTGAGCACCTCATTTGCTGACAGAGTAAAATCATCATGAACATTAAATCTTTTGGAGACTGAGCAGTAGTTAGCTAACTTGGTGTCATTCCTACTTTACAACTTATTGTACCTTTTAGTCACTGATGCATATTGTTGCAGCAACTTTCCCTACAGGCAGACAGAAGGCTGCATCTGTAGCCAGACTGTGAGCAGCACACGCTTGTCTCTATTTTGTGGTTATCTGTGAGAAGGATGGGATGATGGCTGTGCTGTGTTGTCATTGCTGTGCACTCAGCTGCTGTTATGTAGTTTGCTCTGCGGGTATAAGGGACTAATTCTGAGAAGTGCAAACATCAAACAGCCTGGAAAGTGGGCAGTATGTTCAGATTGCTCTGCATGCAGAGTCACTATAAACCCAGTCACTTGTAAATTTTGCCTTTGTGAAGCAAGGTCTCCAATCTCACTGTCAGACAGATTGTGGACATAAAATATTTAGCAAGGTAAAAAAGGCAGAGGACAGGCTCATGAGCTTAGAAGTGGGAAAAAATATTCTTGGGAAACAGGGAGACAGGGAGAAAGAGGGAAGTATTGCCCTCTCTGACTGGCTATCAAATTGTACAGGAAGACATCAATCTCAGTTTCAGGAGAGACAGATGCACTTGCAGGTTGTTTGCTGCATTATCCACCTCGCCTGTGTTATGTTTTGTTTTTCCTGATGAGATTAATGGTTGCTTTGTTTCAACTAAGCTACAGTCAATTGTGGTTGAATCACTGAATGCACATGCTGGTCTGAACTCCAAAAAGGAAGCGCTTCAGGGGCTGAGCCAACCTGGGCCTACTGCAACCATGGAAAATATCTGGGATGTTGCACTGGTCTAAGGCTGTAGACATGAACCATAGGGGGAAGAGATTTAATGCCACCGAGATCATAGTGGGTATCAGAGTTGATGCTGGGCCTTGAAGACAGGAAATAAAGCAGCAATGAAATGTGGAATGACAGAGGAATATTATATAACCTTTATCGAAGAGTATGATTGCTCTGTCTCCTGAGCAGCTGAGAGAGGCAATGATAACTGGTTGCAGGACCACTGCAGAGGCAAATCACCAGTAAATAATCTCAACCCTTCAGGTTTTTGAGTGGTCAGACACCAGGAGTGTCACTGAAGGCTTTCGCTAGCCTGCCACTTGACACAATAAATTTAAAATGTCTTGTTGTGTAGCTGGTCTGATACACCCTGCCCCTGCCTTGTCTTGTTTTAGCTACTATGAGGATGGAATCATTAGTCTGAAAATCTCTCAGCATTCTTGTGGACATTTCCAAAATAGCTTTCCATATTCAGTCTTTATGCTTCTTAGGACAGGGCAGAAAACCAAATTGTGTCTGTTGGTCCCTCCTTTCCTGTTCCTGGTAAATCTATTGGTGTTTCTTCTCTGTTAGTACTGGAGACACAGCTAGAATGAAACAACAGATAAGCAACACCTTTTGCTTCTCTCAATTCTTTTCTAAAACTATCTTTCAAAGTTTGAATCTTACGAGTGGTTTGTTGTTGTAGTCCCCGAGCCACCAGCTGGGATGGCTGGGGAACCAGGGGGCTCAGCAGCTCAGTGGTGGGTGAATTCAGAGATCTAATACCCCCCACAAGACAGCTGGCCAGGATCCCCTCACCTGGTCTTGTGACCTGTGTGAGGAGGGTCCCCCTGGTTGGTCAGCAGCCAGACAGTCACTCTAACCTTGGGTCACACCACATTNAAGTGACCGACATTGTGATGAGTGCCAGGTGATAGTCACATTGCTTACAACTGAAAACTTATTATTTCCAACAGCTGTTAAACAGTATTACCTATATCACCAAAGAAATGCTGAAAGCTCCATACCTGGTACAGCTGTGGGTAGGAGTAACACACGGTTATTACCGGTATGAGAAGTTATCTATGGATGGCTTTGCTCTTTGCAAAAAATGATTGTTCAGGTGTTACAAGAAGTCTTTTTTCAAGTTAGATGGATTTAAGTTTCAATCGTTGATACTGTAATCTCCTGCTGTGGATGTCTATCATTTTCAAGGGATGACAGAATGTTAAGTTTGCTGCAGAGAAGATGCTTTTTCTTTCTGACATTTATTATCAATAGGCTAAAGAGAAAGATCTTTGAAAGTGCAGATGAAGCTGGATGATAATTCTAAATATCTCTTTGAATGACTTTCAGACCATGTTACAAGCTATTTTTGTCTCCATTATGACATAAATGTAAGGCAAGATTGCTTCTCAGACGGTTACAATGATTTCTAGCAATATAGATGAAGATAGCTCTGGACGCCTTAAATTTTTTCAGATGTATAGTTGTCATAAGATGCCCCTCATATTCTATTTAAAACTGAAAGTTTTTGTTTTTTTTCTTTTTTGAGAAGTTGGGAGAAGAACTCCTATTTTTATGTTGAGTTCTCTTTATCAAAATGTCTGGCCTTCAGCAGTGGGACAAACAGAAGAAATGTTTCAAAGCCCCTGTAAAGTTTGCACAGCACTGCTTACTTTCATCTCTGATAGTCATAGGTGTTCCATCAAAACAAGAAAAAAGTGTTGCCATAACATACTGAATTATTTTGTTTTCTATCAGCTTTTTTTTCTTTTATTTCCTGCTGCTAGCAAGTTCCTTACTTCTCTTAAAACTTGTTGTAAGAAATCTTTCTCAGGACTAAGTCCTTCTATAAGCCTGTCTACCTTCATTCAGACTGAAGAATTTGCCTGTTTCCACAAAGGCTAACTCAGATTCTGTGTTTTTCATGTACTTGCCCAAATCTTCCACTCACAGATGCATACAAGCCATGTACTGAAAAACAGGCCTCTCAGGTAACTTTTCATAATCTGGTTTAAAATATCTGTTGTTATCTCGTGTCTCTAGGCTATTCTCATACAAAGTTAATAGGAAGACCTTCTCAAGCTGTTTTTGGATTGGGGGGTGGCAGAGCAGTCCTGTGACAAGCAAATGGCTAATCAGCCATGGGCAGAGCACACTGACGAGAAGCACACCACTGCTTCTGGAAGCTTAGCTGTTACTTCTACGTGTCCCCAAGTAGTGTCATGCAGACCCATGAAGTGTCACGTCTACGTGATGTACCCAACTACTTGGACCAAATTTGGGCATCATTAACGTGGTTCTACACTCAATCATGGAGTACCCTCTTCCCACCCAACTGCCAGCATCTTCACCCCTTCACACGGAAGCCATGTCAAATGTTTTGCTAAATTGAACAGTATTAAAAAAATCTGAATTTTGTTTACTGACCCAGATATTTATACTCCTAAAAACACCTTTAACCTCAGGTATGCTACCTGTCCAAGTCTGTCTGAATTCATGTCTGCTATCTACAGTTGATGTGCTTATTCAGGTGTTCCCACATCAGCGGTCTCAGAATAATTTTCCATCTTTGTTTGCAGTTCTATGACTTGTCTTATTTTGAGAACAAACAAACAGAAAAAAATTGTTAAATTTTCACTCTTCAGTCACCAGGAAACTCCAGAAAACTTTGTAAACTTTAAGCAAATCTTTTACAAGGAAGATTCACTGATTTACTAAGCACTTTTCTTAAAATTTCTGGATGCAAGAGGAAAAAAACAGTTAAATCTTGGCTATTACTTCAAATGCCACTGACTTTTTCATATTTCAGTTATTGTTGAAATGGTCACTTCTGAGAATGAGGTCATTTCTGGATTGTGTTACAGCTGGCACTTTTTTTGTTTTAAAACAAACATTAAAATGTGAGCTAAAGCCAACCACTTCCCAGGCAGAACTGAATACTGCTTGGAGGAGGGATAGATGTGTGAATATATTTATGCATAGGTGCTCCAAGTTTTTTTTGTCAGGACAAGCTGCCAAGACTTATAATAAATCCCAGAGAAAAACCATTAAAATGATGAGGTAATTTTTTGCTCTAGTTTTATGCTCCAGTTTATCTATGCATTTCTCATACAGGTTTTTGAAAATTTCTCAGGTCATTGTGCTTAGGGTCAGTATGTTTCAGACGTAACTGTGATATGGTCCAAAACCAAAACTGGGATTCTTTGCTTTTCAATGTTTTAATTCATTTATAGTATATTTTTATTGTAGCCATTGTCCTAGTCTACTTTATCACTTCCTTTCATTCACGGTTAAAAGCACAAGCCCAAATGTGGTGAAAAGGAAAAGGAATGCCTCACTGACATTTGAAAAAGTTATTTTCAACTGTTTTCATGCAACTGGATGATAAAAATGAGTGAATTATAGGAGGACCAGTAAGGACTTGGTGAAGGGACTTTGAGACTGAAAGTTTGCCTGCTTTTTCAACCATATCAGCTGATTCAATAAAAGATATTACCTCTTCCTACCAACCATACCTCCCTAGAGTTATAACTATATATAAGTTTCTATTTTAACATTCTCTTGGCACTCATTTTTTGGGTGTTCCTGTGGGCTTGCTTTCACTGAAACTCATGTCAGTTACTACACTCTGCATACCCCAGGCAGCCTTGCTTGGCTGGGATTAAAGTTCTTGCTCTGCAGTGGGAAGATCTAGACATATAATATGTGCATACACACATGCTCTTCCAGTGCCCATGCAGATCTGGAAACTTATTGCAGCTGTGAGTTTCTCAGCTGCCCGATGGCATATTTTCTTAACAAAAAAACCCCAACCAACCAACTCACTCAACCAAGCAACCAAACAAAAACAAACAAACAAACAAAAAAGGGAAAAAAAAGAAAAAGAAGAAAAAAGAGAGATTTCTTCCTTTTTCTTTCCTTCTGCCCCTCCTAAACTGTTATGCTTTTCTGATTTTTTTGTGTGTGTGGACTCTTGGCAGACCAGGTTCTTGTAAAACCTTATTTTTACTTTGTCTGAAGCGTAATCTTGGTAGAAAGTCCAAGATTTACCTGTGAATACTAATATCTGAAATGCTGACATTGATGTATCTGTCACTTTGGACACAGGAGACGTCTGCTGTGGATAAGAGATGTTTTATAAGGTCTTCTTACTTGATTGTTGCTATGTAAAGACAGCTGCATTTCAGAACCTAAAAAGGATTAATATTGGAATTCATGGACTCGTGTCCATGAAATAGAAGCTAACTTTGAATGCTTGAAGATGAAAATGGAACAGCATATGAGAAGACAGGGAAAAGAAAAACCAAGATGAAAAATGTCATTGCTGAATCTAACATAATTTGCAAACTGAATCCTGAAGATGTGTGGCTTTATTAGCTCCTATGAAATCTATCAGACCACTATGAATATCAGAGTATGGTAGACATTGCTATCAGCATTGATGCAGAATTTGCCATTTTACCTGGCTAATCCAGGCTCTTTTTGAAGAGATCATAGGAAAAATAGGTAGCCTATACTTTGCTGGGTTAACTGTAACAACAGAGGTCTTTTTCACCTGTAGTCTGTGGTAAAACTTTCTTTTTCTAGGCTTGCTGACCCTTGCAAAGTTGGTATCAGTTGATACCATAAAAGTTGATATCAGTTGATTTTTTTTTTCCTGGATAAATGTTTCTATTTCCTTAACTTTTATACAAGTTAAAAGATTTCACACACATCAGCAGAAGAAAGTGACAACTTTGAAAAACAATGTCTCCACCCTTTTGAATCAGAAGATTTCTTTTGGAAAGAATCACATTGAATGAAAGGTTTCCTCAGCTTACGGATGTTTTTTGTCTGTTGATGAGCTTCTTGCTTTTGCTCTTCATTATTATTTGTACTGAGGTGTTAAGACATTTAAGACACATTTTGGAACACATTGCTCATGCTTAACATAAATAAGCTCTGTCGTGAGCACTGCAGTACTCTGGCCATGAGATCTGAAGTTGACTTGTAAAAATTTTCTTTAAAACATTCTCATGAGAAATAATTTATAGTATAAACCAAAAAATATGGTAGCAAATATTTTTGGCCTATTCTGCCCATACAAAATTAAAACCAGATTTTATTTACTATTTCATCTCTGAATTGCTTCCATGGAAAACTGTGCTGTTGACTGAAAAACACCCCAGCACTAAGGTATGTCAGAATTCTAAAAGAAAAATAATAAAGTGTAATAAAGTAACTAAGTTTTTCTTTAATTATGAGGGAAAAGAACCCAAACCCAACCTTCTTGCCCCTTTCTTTCAGCTGCCAACACTCAATGGCAACTTAGTTTCCCTTTTCTGCCTTGATCATAGAGACTTTTTTCCTAAAGCAGTGCTCAGGGTACTGGAAGTCCAAGAGTATAACTGCTTTGTAGATATTCCCATTCCTGACTTCCGAAGTGGTTGTTTCGCTGGCCAGAAGCAGCCATGACCACAGCGATATTTCAGTAATCAGCAACGCATCTCCTGTTTTCCTGCCTCTGCCTTCTTCTGTGTGAGCATTATTGCAGTTGGCTCTCGGGGTCAGATGGAGGCATTTCTCAACTTTAACCACCTAGCCTGCGGGATTAAGAATAAAGAACTGACAAACACAATCATCAGGCTTTTCCTTGCAGTTGATAGGAATAGAGTGTCACCTCTTTGCAATGGTGAATATTTTGCTGCAGTGACTATGACAAATTGATTGAGGGATTGTTTTATTTATTGAAGTACTTAAGCTGGGTACACAAAGTACAATGGAAGAATCGGGGAGCAAGAGAATAAAGACATGATTGTTGCAAATCATGTACTGGAAAATTAATTTAAAACCCAAATAACTCCTTCCAGGAAAAACAAAGAAAGAAGCCTTTCCTAAGAAGACCACATAAAAAAAATTAAATTCCAGAAATAAAATGTATCAAAATATATTTTTATATGAGAAAATGTTGATTGAATGATGCTATTGCATATCATAAAATGTCTTATAGCATGAAGGGGAGAGATAAAATTGTACTGTCTTCTGAAAACTGAAATAAATATTATTTAATTAGACGCTCCTTTTTACATAGAATCTTGTTTAGACACAGTTAAAAACAGTTCAAATGTACTCTGGAAGCATTTCAAGGATAGTCTGGAATTGTTTAAGTATTTTGTAGTGTCACTGGATGGAGGGTAATCATGTGGGAACCATTCAGTGACTACACCGCGAGGCTTCCTCAAACTTTCTAGAGCAGTGAATATTTACTTCTCCCTCACAAGCAGAGTAGCTGTAGCAGCAAGGACTAAGGAAGCCGTGACCAAAATATTGTGTATTAAATGTGTGTGGTTTTGCCTCTGGGCACCCAATGAACCAAATAACTGAAAAGTTTCCCCATCAGGATTTTCCTTATAACTGCTCTTTTTCTCAAGGCTGGAGGTCTTGGGAACAGCCATATCTTACAAATTAACAACCCCTCTCTTCTTTGTGGCACTTTAAGCACACACCATTACCCTGCCCTTAATTCTTTGTAGCGCAATTTAAAAGTCCTATAAAATACTGGAAGACAGAATTCGAAAAAAAATCATTAAATAAATGTGATACATGTATCTTAGAGGGCATGACCTGCATGAATTTATAGAATATACACCTTCCTTATGGAAATTACTTACCTTTTTGGACCTTTTACAGTCATTATGGCTTCCTAAGAGGAAATTTTTATTTTATGGTTTGAATTTAGACGGGGTTTGAGGGTGGTTTTCGTTGAGGCTCTACCTTGTGATTTAATTTGTGTATATCTGCATATTTGTGATGATTTATTTCATAGGGCAGTAGCAACAGTATTTTGTTTTAGATTGTTCTTGTGATGAATAAGTACCCTAATTACCACATATTAAGAAAAAACAGTCTAAGGAATGTAAATCCTCAGTGCAGTGTAGGTGATAACTTTGTCCTGGAGTGTGGGACTAAAGACTGTGTTGCTGAGAGCTTGGTAATAGGATCAGAAGCTCTTCACAGTCACCCTTTCCAATCTAACCCCAGGCCAAAAGTAACTGAAAATTGTTTTCATCTATATGGTTTTCCTCCCTTGATGGTCTCATAACAAAGAACTGACTGCAATATAAATTTAAAATTTATAAATTTAAAATTTATAAATTATTGGATATTCTAGTTATCTGCATCAGCTAAAATCTGACTATCAAATTGAGGAGAAGGTCTTCAGAATAGAGTGTCCTTTTATTTCAAGACACATTCTTTGAATAAAACTGAAGCACACTAGGAAATGAAGACTATTGTGAGATTACACTGAATAAGCTATGTCATACAAATTCAATAAATAAGTAAAGGCATCCAGGTTCCAAGTCTTTGGTTGCAGTATTTTTTGACTTGCACTAGAATCCAATGAAAAAAATCCAACCTCATAATTCCACAGTTGAAACTCATGCAATTTCATTAGCAGATTATTTCTGACTATTCTTACTATGTGGTCAACAGAGTAATGCAAAGCTGTACTGATACTCCACTGTTCAGTGTCCACAGTATTTTCATACTGTAAAACATGGTGCATGATAAATCTGAATAAAATCTACTACACTATATTGAAACACATAATTTCAAAAGAATGCATTTTTCCCTAAATAATTTAAAGTATATGAGAAAATCAATATTTAATCTTTCCAGTGTTATTATACACTGGGGGAGGAACTGGATCTATAGTTCAGGCTGATAGAATGCTAGAACAAATATACAAACAGTACAGTTGGCTAGAGGGTCTTGAGTAGCTGCACGTGAATTACAAGGAAATGAGGAAGCAGACCTTAATGCTGGAAAGTCAGTTTAGGATGATTATTTTAGGAGTGTAGGGTATTCTGGTAACAGCTCAAAGAAGCCATTCATCTGGGAACAGATAAACCATCTTGTGGAAAGTATATCAAGCTATATTGCCTTTCTTAAGAGGTTGAGAGTGCAATTAAGAGCTGTATTCTCAGATGGTGTAACTCAAATAAAAATCAAGTCTCTTGGCTTTCTCTGAACTATACTGGTTTGCCCAAGCTGAATATTTGTCCAGGTGTAAAGATGGATCTGTACAAAAAACACTGCAAGTGTGGAGCCCATGAACTACTATAATGTTTGTAAACATTCCAAGGCTGTTATCTGCGGGCATGGGATGATTGAAAAACACGCTACAGAATAAATATATAGCTCTTAGATATTGGTTTTCTGTATCTGCCAGGCTGAATGCGTCATTAGTTTTTTTACTAAAGCTTCCAGCCCCGTGTTTTTTTGTAAAGTGGAAGAATGAAGTTTCATCAAGGTGATTCCCAAGGCCTGTGCTTAACGAGTTTTCACAGAGAAGCTGGTAGTTGTTGCATTATTTGGAGTTGAGAGGGTAAATTTACTAAGACTGCACTGGAAGAACTCAGATGCTGCAGCTGGCCCTGTCCAATGTCTTGCTCTAATAGGATACCTCCAGTAAATCATGTTGTCTGGATGTTCACAAGTGTTTCTGAAAAGAGCATGCGGGAATAAGAGCTTCATTGAGGAATTCCTCTTATTTTACCATTTAAAGAAAAACAGTACAGTAATTCTAAATATAAATTAAGCCCTTCTGTGAGTGCCCTGCTGTCATTTCAATCAGTCCATTGACAGAAATTTCTTGCAGAGTTGGTGTTAGTAAATTAGGATTCCCAGTGACAAATAATTTTTATCCATGGCAGCATTTTTAGCATGCTATATAGAATGAAATTGAAATATATTTTATATTCTTTGGTTGACAAAAATAGTGAAGTGAAATACGAAAATATGTACTGTGTGTACTGTTTCCATTAGTTGGCACAGATATATCTTTGCCTTCCAGAAATGTCAGATTGCATGAAAACACACTAGTACCAATGGCAGAATATCCTGTGTGAATATTGACTCTTTACTTGAAAAGTTAGAGCCACTCAGGCTTGTGTGTACGTGCTAATGGGATCTGCTCCTGCTTTGCCACAAGCACGCCTGTTATCCTGTCACAGTAAATAGACATAACCCAAGCTAAATCCTTTCATCTTACAAAGGAATCACAGCAGATGGGCTGGGACAGGAAGGCACACCAGTGTCCTTGTAGCCTTCATTCCCCTTTAGTATAACATGTGATGGTGCATATGTTTTCAACCTGTGATGGGGAACTGGCCATAAAACATCAGAGCTTTTTTATCCATCACAGAACCTTTCCTGGCAGAACCTTTCCTGAGGCTGGAGTTCTTGTGCAACCATGTAAAATGTGAGTGCAACTAGTTAGGATGGAATAAATGTCTGTTACATGCTACTTCTTAAAGCTCTGTGAAATGTTTTTAAATAGAAACCAGTAAACTTCAGAAGATTACTTTAAGACAGTGTACTAGTTTGAAAGCAAACCAGTGAGAGACTCCAAGTCAGAAATACAATTTAATAGGAAAAATAAAATAAATGAAATAGTACAAAGAAACCCCCACTGACAGAGTCAGAATACAACAATACCCCTGTTGGTCAGGGTGTTGGTAGCAGTCTGATTACATGGTGGCTGCAGTCCTCCTGCAGTGATGGTTCTGTTGAAGCAGTGATCCTGTAGAAGGGTCTGGTCTTCCTCTGGGAATCCAGTGGAAAAAGGCTGCTTGTGGTGTTTGAAATCTCAGATTATATCCGGGATGGAATGCTTGGTTCCTCCCTCTGGGCGGAGCATCTCCCAATGGGATGATGCAATTTTATCAGCCATGCTGTGAGGCTAGATGGCCCACTGACAGAAGGTACCCCCATGGAGGGAGGATGGGTCATGGGAGAGATAAAGAACTCTGCCCCACCTGGTTTCAACAGCTGGCCCATTAACAGAAGATATCCCCGGAGTTTATCAGGAAGGAGATGGGAAACATTGCTGTCAGAGGCTGAAATATTACAGTGTATGACTTAAACTTTTTCATGAAGGACTTTTAAAACTGTGTTGCAAAAGCTGCAGAGACTACCGCACCCTGAATGGGGCCCTGACTGAGCCTTTACAGGGCTCCCCGATGAAGATAAGATAACAAATCAGGGCTGGGGACATTCACAAAGCACAAG